>OY997274.1:651072799-651285299 GCA_963921465.1 Triticum timopheevii
ACGCGCTATCTCAGAGTCTCCTTATTCTCCTTCTTCTTCCTCTTCTTCTTCTTCCTCCTCCTCCTTCTTCTTCTTCTTCTTCTTCTTCTTCTTCTTCTTCTTCTTCTTCTTCTTCGTCTTCTTCTTCTTCTTCTTCTTCCTCTTCTTCTTCTTCCTCTTCTTCTCCTTCTTCTTCTTCCTCTTCTTCTTCTTCCTCCTCCTCTTCTTCTTCTTCTTTTTCTTCTTCTCCTTCTTCTTCCTCTTCTTCTTCTTCCTCCTTCTTCTTCCTCTTCTTATTCTTCTTCTTCTTCTTCTCCTTCTTCTTCTTCTTCTTCTTCTTCTTCTTCTTCTTCTTCTTCTTCTTCTTCTTCTCTTCTTCTTCTTCTTCTTCTTATTTCTGCGTAGTTTTTTGTATAGTTTTTTCTTTTCTGTTATATTTATTTTCTTCTATTTATTTGTGAGTAGTTTTTCATCTAGTTTGCCAAAATTCAACATTTTCAGAGTTCATGTTGTAGTGATTTTCAATTTCATGGTCATTTTGTAAACGATTGAAAAATAGCAAATATTTTTTTTCTTTTCTGCTTTATTTTTTTCTTCTATTTATTTCTGAGTAGTTTTTTCTTTTCTGCTATATTTATTTTCTTCTATTTATTTCTGAGTAGTTTTTTTTATTTTGTTTTTTTCTTTTCTGCTATAGTTTTTCTTCTTTTCTGCTATTTTTTTTTCTACTATTTTTTCTTTTCTGCAAAACTTGATGGTCAAAGTCTGGAGTTATAACTTAAAAAAAAAGAAATGTCGACATGCAATTAGTTTTTTGCCATAACAGAAGAAGTCCGGAGTTGTAATAAGTTATTAAAAATAAGAAGAGGTGCAATGCTCATTAATTTGCTTCAAGCCTTTCGGAATAGTGTAAACTGCACTGCGCATAGCTCCATGCAGTCTACCGTATTCCTGAAGGCTTGAAACTAAGCAACGTGAGCATTGAGCCTCTTCTTCATCGTCTCTGCACTCAGGGCTTATAAACCGCTCCTAGTCCCTCTCACTTCACAAGGTGGGACTAAAAAACAGCTTGCCATAACCTCATTAGTACCGGTTCGTGGTACGAACCGGCACTAAATGGTGATGGTGGGGCCATAGCCTGACCGCAGGCTGACACAACCTCTTTAGTACCGGTTCATGGCATGGACCGGTACTAAAGGTTCGCCACGAACCGGTGCTATTGATCGCCGCCATGAACCGGCACTAGTGTACACATTAGTGCCGGCTGAAATTCCAACCGGCACTATTGTGCTTCACATTTGACCCTTTTTCTACTAGTGAAGTGTGATGATCATCATTATTAGAGCATTGTCCCATGTGAATAAATAAAAAAAGAGGCCATAAAATAGAGAGAAAGGTCAAACAAAAAAATGAGAGAAAAAGAGAGAAGGGGCAATGTTACTATCCTTTTTCCACACTTGTGCTTCAAAGTAGCATCATGATCTTCATGATAGAGAGTCTCTTATTTTGTCACTTTCATATACTAGTGGGAATTTTTCGTTATAGAACTTGGCTTGTACATTCCAACGATGGGCTTCCTCAAATGCCCTAGGTCTTCATGAGCAAGCAAGTTGGATGCACACCCACTTAGTTTCTTTTTGAGCTTTTATACACTTATAGCTCTAGTGCATCCGTTGCATGGCAATCCCTACTCACTCACATTGATATCTATTGATGGGCATCTTCATAGCCCATTGATACGCCTAGTTGATGTGAGACTATCTTCCTCTTTTTGTCTTCTCCACAACCACCATGTTCTCTTCCACCATAGTGCTATGTCCATGGCTCACACTCATGTATTACGTAAAAGTTGAAAAGGTTTGAGAACATCAAAGTATGAAACAATTGCTTGGCTTGTCATTGGGGTTGTGCATGATTTGAGTATTTTGTGTGACGAAGATGGAGCATAGCCAGACTATATGATTTTGTAGGGATAAGCTTTCTTTGGCCACGTTATTTTGAGAAGACATAATTGCCTTGTTAGTATGCTTAAAGTATTATTGTTTTTATGTCAATATTAAACTTTTGTTTTGAATCTTTCAGATCTGAATATTCTTGCCACAATAAAGAAGATTACATGGATAAATATGTTAGGTACCATTCCACATCAAAAATTCTATATTTATCATTTACCTACTCGAGAACGAGCAGGAATTAAGCTTGGGGATGCTTGATACGTCTCCAACATATCTATAATTTCTGATTGTTCCATGCTATTATATTATCTGTTTTTGGATGTTTTATATCCACTTATATGCTATTTTATACTCCCTCATTCCTAAATATTTGTCTTTCTAGAGATTTCAACAAGTGACTACATACGGAGCAAAATGAGTGAATCTACACTGTAAAATATGTCTATATACATCCCTATGTGGTAGTCCATTTGAAATCCTAAAAGACACATATTTAGGAACGGAGGAAGTATTATTTTTGGGACTAACCTATTAACTTAGAGCCCAGTGACAGTTTTTGTTTTTTGCCTATTTTAGAGTTTCGCAGAAAAGGAATACCAAACGGAGTCCAAACGGAATAAAACTTTCGTAATGATATTTCTTGGACCAGAAGCAAACCAGGAGACTTGGAGATGAAGTCGGAGACTCAACGAGGCGGCCGCGAGGGTGGAGGGCGCGCCCCGGGGGGTAGGGCGTGCCTCCCTATCTTGTAGGCCCCTCGGAGCTCTCCTGACCTAATTCTTCTACCCATATATACTCTTATACCCCAAAACAATCAGGGGGGCCACGAAAACACTTTTCCACCACCGCAACCTTCTGTACCCATGAGATCCCATCTAGGGGCCTTTTTAGGCGTCCTGCCGGAGGGGGATTCGATCACGGAGGGCTTCTACATCAATACCATTGCCCTTCCAATGAAACATGAGTAGTTTACCACAGACCTACGGGTCCATAGCTAGTAGCTAGATGGATTCTTCTCTCTCTTTGATTCTCAATACCATGTTCTCCTCGATGTTCTTGTAGATCTATTTGAAGTAATATTCTTTTGCGGTGTGTTTGTCGAGATCCGATGGATTGTGGATTTATGATCAGACTATCTATGAATATTATTTGAGTCTTCTCTGAATTCTTATATGCGTGATTTGATATCTTTGCAAGTCTCTTCGAATTATCGGTTTAGTTTGGCCTACTAGATTGGTTTTTTCTTGCAATGGGAGAAGTGCTTACCTTTGGGTTCAATCTTGCGGTGTCTTTTCCCAGTGACAGTATGGGCAGCAAGGCACGTATTGTATTGTTGCCATCGAGGATAAAAAGATGATTTTTCCATCATACTTCTTGAGTTAATTCCTCTACATCATGTCATCTTACTTAATGCATTACTCTGTTCTTTATGAACTTAATACTCTAGATGCAGGCAGGAGTCGGTCGATGTGTGGAGTAATAGTAGTAGATGCAGAATCGTTTCGGTCTACTTGACACGGACGTGATGCCTATGTTCATGATCATTGCCTTAGATATCGTCATAATTATGTGTTCTTCTATCAATTGCTCGGTATTAATTTGTTCACCCACCATATTATTTGCTATCTTGAGAGAAGCCACTAGTGAAACCTATGGCCCCCGGGTGTCTTTTCCATAATATTAAGTCTCTTTTCCATCATACTAGTTTCCGATCTACTATTTTGTAATCTTTTACTTTCCGATCTATAAACCAAAAATACCAAAAATATTTACTTTATCGTTTATCTATCTCTATTGGTTCTCACTTTTGCAAGTATCTGTGAAGGGATTGACAACCCTTTTATCGCGTTGGGTGCAAGTTGTTGATTGTTTGTGCAGGTATTCGGTGACTTGTGCGTTGTATCCTACTAGATAGATACCTTGGTTCTCAAACTGAGGGAAATACTTACTCTACTTTGCTGCATCACACTTTCCTCTTCAAGGGAAAACCAACGCAAGCTCAAGAGGTAGCAAACCTCTTGGTAACTTGGAATATCTTCATTTGTAGGATGTAGGTTGGAAATTCTTCCACCTCTAGCAGAGTTGTGGTTTGTTGGTGAGCATGGTGAGGAGCATCAAGATTATATCCCAAGTCAAATCTTTCAAGATCTTAAAAGGCTATAATTAGTTAAGATACCAAAGCTCATTACCTGGGTTGAAAGTTGCACTTATCATTTGTTCTCTCAGCTGGAAGTGCTCATTGTTAATTGTTGCTCTGAACATGTGGAGCTTCCATTTTCACGCTGTCAATCACACCAAGAAACAAACATGACTTGCTTCCTAAGTTAAGGGGGAGCTCCAGATTATGGACTGCCCAAAATTATTAGTGTTGCCTTCTGTCTCTTGGACTCCTGCTCCATGCTCTGCAAAGATAGAACGGGTAGGCTCGGGTTTTGAGGAGCTGACGTACTTCAAATATTTCAGTTGGGTATCAATATTGTGGATTACAGGGAAGGGTGATCAAGATGACACGCTAGAGTGTGTTGGCATTCTCTAATCTAGGTGATCTAAAAGAGATGAAGATGAAGAATCGTGCCCTGCTCTGCCTCTAGATCACCTCCGCAAGTTAACATTCGTAGAGTCGCCTAAAATAGGGTATTCAAGTAATGTCATGTCGCCGACTGACAGTGAGAGTAATGGCATAGATGAGTTACTGATTGAGCGCCTCGGGATCAATTCTTGTGGTGCTGGTGTGAAAGAATTGATACAGTTCCTCTCTCATTTCCAAGATCTCAGCAAGTTGAAAATAAAATGTGAAGTTAACAAGGGTTGGTATGGTCCAGGAGCAGCTGGAGGAGAAGGTGGACAAAATGCAGCTGCTAGGTTGCCTCCTGCCCCTGAAAAAACACCACTTGCTCTCGCGACGCACCCCGCATGTGTCACGGAGAGACCTTGTCCTGCTACCGGCGTCCGTCCTCCTTGCCTCTTTGCCTCCTCCTCACCTTTGGTGCTAAAACCGGTAGATCTCGAGTACGGGGGGGGGGGGGGGTCCCAAGCTTGATTATCTGAGCTAGATGGTAACATGAGGAGTGGGGACACGATGTTTTACTCAGTTTTGGGCCCTCTTGATGAGGTAAAACCATACGTCCTGCTTCTTATATATTGATTGTGATGGGGTACACTACTAGGAAATACCTTATAGGTAGAATATTACTAGTAGTGTTGGTTAAGCCACGTCGCTATTGTTAAGTACCAGTAGTGATGTGCAGAAGCGCTATTGGTACTATTTAGCAGCAACGCCGCGCTTGACTCTTACCCAGCACTACAAATAAATCTTCAAATACTTGTTCAACATTTTTCAAATACTCATTCAACATTTTTCTAATACTTACTCAACATTTTTCAAATATTTGTTCAAAAATTTTAATAATTATTCAACATTTTCAAATACTTGTTCAATATTTTTCAAATACTCGTTCAAAATTTATAATACATATTCAACATTTTTCAAATACTTATTCAACATTTTTCAAATACTTGTTCAATTTTTTCTAATACTTACTCAACATTTTTCAAATGCTTTTTCAAACTTTTTAATACTTATTAAACCTTTTCAAATACTTGTTCAACATTTTTTAAATACTTGTTCAACATTTTTCAAATACTTACTCAATATTTATTCAACATTTTCAAATACTTCTTCAACATTTTTCAAATAGTTGTTCAACATTTTTTAAATACTTGCTCAACATTTTTCAAATACTTATACACAAGTTTTAATATTTATTCAAAATTCTCAAATACTTCTTCAACATTTTTCAAATAGTTGTTCAACATTTTTGAAATACTTGTACAACATTTTTATTTCCAATGCTTGATTAACACTTTTATATACATGATCAACATTTTTTTCACAATACTTGTTCAATATTTTTCAAATATTGTTCACCATGTTTCACTGTTTTTATAGAGTGTTTTCTGTTATATATATAAACAAGGACAAAAGTAAAGAAAAAAATTAGAAAACATAAAAAAAATGAGGTTGTGGCCTCTCCCATGCCCGGGCCAGCCCAAATCGCCCTCTCCTTCTGCGAGCATTCCCTCGCTCTCACAGAAAGAGGGAAATACGGACGCCCTCATTGTATCGAGTCCTCTTCATTGGCGCCTTATGCTCCACTTTTTCTATAAAATTGTTTCCGATTCACCAAACCAATTCTTATCTCTTTCTAAAAGAATAAATAAAAAGAATTAAGAAAAATACTGAAATTCTTAATTTTTCAAAAATTTATCTCATTGAAATAATTAAAAATTAAGAATGGGTTTAGTTGGTTAAATTCAAAAAGTTAATAAAATAACTAGGTAACGACGTTATTTTATTACCTAAATAAAGATATTTATAAAAATAATAAAAAAAAAGTTGAATCATTTTACTTTCTATTCATAATTCATTTTTATATTTCTTTAAAACAAAGATGAAACAGCTCTCTTGTTCCATAATTAACTGATTGAGTGAATTCCAATGAAAACCTATGTTTATAAGAAATTATCGAATAGTCCTTACTTCATATAGAACTAAAATCCTAATGACTATAAATTAGCTAAGTTTTAGAATGTCTTGTTTAAGAGACTCAGTATTTTTTGTTTTGATTGGAATTCCTTTCCTTTATGGAATACCATTCTGAACTTAATTAACTATTTTCATTTTCCCTTCTTTTTATCCCCCCGTCTTATCTTATATGGGGGATAGGCTTCCATACCATATATCTATATATGGAGTATACTTGATATATAAATAGATATAAATAGATTTAAATGAGAAACCCTTCTATATATTCTATATTATTAAAAGACAAGTATAAAATATATAAAGAAAAAATGTTAAAAAATTCTTGTTGTCTTATCCGCATTAGACAAAATGAAGTAAAAAAATAATTCAAAATTTAAGTATCTTTCAGTATCTAAGTATAAATACTAATAAAAAGAAGAAAGAAGGATTGATTTGCAGCAATAGATGTCTTTCACATACAACTAGAAAAAAGTAATTTCCTTTTTGAATGGCAGTTCCAAAAAAACGTACTTCAATGTCAAAAAAGCGTATTCATAAAAATATTTGGAAGAAAAAGACTTATTTTTCCATAGTACAATCTTATTCTTTAGTAAAATCAAGATCATTTTCGAGCGGTAATGAGCATCCAAAACCAAAGGGTTTTTCTGGGCAACAAACAAATAATAAGATTTTTGAATAATATGAATTGACTTATCAAAAAAGAATTCCAATTATTTAATAATTTTTATTCCTCTTTGAATGTACTTTTATGTGTCGAATTACTCGGTACAATATTCTTAGAACAAAAAACCCCTCTTATATATACAAGAAAAAAAGTTTTGTTTGGTATACTGTGTGCTAAGTATTCTTTTCCTATCAATGAACTTTTCATAATTTTCATAATAGAATCCTCATATTTTATTATGAAAATTATGAAAAGTGGAGTATTCTTACAATAGGACTTACAACTTCTACCTATCTTCTCCAAAATCATAAGTTTAGTAAATCTTATTAATAAGAGCATAAAGACTTTCATTCTAGAAATTTTGAAAAAATCCAAAAAGCCTTTTCTATTTATCCATTTTAATTTCATCATTAAATAGAAACCCTTTTTGGATTTTTTTTCATTGTATTGAAAGAATTTTCAAAATGTAAACGAGAAATTAATTAGAAAAAATTAGTTCTATAATTGCAAGTTAGAAAAAAGAAGTTCCAACTCTTTCAAGCAGTGTTTGTGTTTCTATTGGGCAAAGCAAGAGTTTATTGTAAAAAAAAAATGGAAACGATACTACCAAACGAAGTCTATTTTAATGAAAACTCTAATGTTCCTAAATTTTATGGACTTTCCCAATATCGACGATTCCCAAGATAATAGCTATTATTCTTTTAAGTTACCTATTATTTGAAGTTAGCCGCCATGGTGAAATTGGTAGACACGCTGCTCTTAGGAAGCAGTGCTCAAGCATCTCGGTTCGAATCCGAGTGGCGGCATTCTTGAAAAATAATACAATAGATTAGAAATCAATTCAAAATTTAGAATTTTGTAATGGGACCTTCCCCTTATGCTATTTGCAACTTTAGAACATATACTAACTCATATCTCTTTCTCAACGATTTCAATTGTGATTACGATTCATTTGATAACCTTATTAGTTCGTGAACTTGGAGGATTACGTGATTCGTCAGAAAAAGGAATGATAGTTACTTTTTTCTCTATAACAGGATTCTTAGTTTCTCGTTGGGCTTCCTCGGGACATTTTCCATTAAGTAATTTATATGAGTCATTGATCTTCCTTTCATGGGCCCTGTATATTCTTCATACCATTCCTAAAATACAGAACTCTAAAAATGATTGAAGCACAATAACTACGCCAAGTACTATTTTAACGAAAGGCTTTGCCACATCGGGTCTTTTAACTGAAATGCATCAATCCACGATACTAGTACCTGCTCTACAATCTCAGTGGTTAATGATGCATGTCAGTATGATGTTATTAAGCTATGCAACTCTTTTGTGCGGATCCTTATTATCTGCCGCTATTCTAATCATTAGATTTCGAAATAATTTCCATTTCTTTTCTAAAAAGAAAAAAAATGTTTTAAATAAAACATTTCTCTTTAGTGATATTAAATATTTTTATGCAAAAAGAAGTGCTTTAAAAAGAACCTTTGTCCCTTCATTTCCAAATTATTACAAATATCAATTAACGGAGCGTTTGGATTCTTGGAGTTATCGTGTCATTAGCCTAGGATTTACCCTTTTAACCGTATGTATTCTTTGTGGAGCAGTATGGGCTAATGAGGCCTGGGGATCCTATTGGAATTGGGAACCTAAGGAAACTTGGGCATTTATTACTTGGACCATATTCGCAATTTATTTACATAGTAGAACAAATCCAAATTGGAAGGGTACGAATTCTGCACTTATAGCTTCGATAGGATTTCTTATAATTTGGATTTGTTATTTTGGTATAAATCTATTAGGAATAGGCTTACATAGTTATGGTTCTATTGAGCATATAAGTTGTAGTTAGTAGGGTGGTTAGTGCTGAGAGTATTGACAAGGAGGTCCCTGGTCCGAATGTGGCGTGCATGATCTTTTTTGTTTCACAAACAGAAAAAAAAATAGAATAGGCCGGCCCAGCTATAATACCAAGTGTACAGGGGGGGTATGCGCCCTGTACCAAATGGCCTATAATGAAGACGAATAAAACAAAAAGAAAAAAATAGAATGGGAAGGCCCAGCCATAATACCTACCGTACAGAGGGGGTATGTATCAAATGGGAACTCCTATTTGCCACATTCTGCGGCAAATAGACGACCATCCGACAGGGCGCGCCCGACTGGGTCGGTTGAAAAATGAGAAAAAATTAGTGGCGTTTTCTAGAGTTTGAACCATAGACCTAATGCTTGCGCACGAATCTGACTAACCATGACTTAAAAAATTGCAAACGTTGTTTGAAATTTCGAAGACTTTAAGTTACAAATAACTTTTAACAAACGTGAACAATTTTAGATATTTCTCATCAACTTTCGGAATTATGAAGAATTTTTCAAATTCCTGAACATTTTTTTGAAAACTTGAACGGTATTTGAATTTGTAAACAAAACTCGAATAATGGAGCATCATTAAAAGCTGAACAATTTATTTAGAACACGAATGTTTTTTTTATAATTTTCAGAACATGTTTCGGAAACGTGAACATTTTTTGAATTGGTGAACAAAATTCGAAAACAGGGAGCAAATTAAATTCATAGCAAAAAAATTAAATTGAGAACAATTGCAAAAATCCTTAATTTTTTTGAAATTAAAAAAAAATTATATAGGTGAACAAAAAATGGAAATGGATTGTATTTCTAAACCTTAGTACATTTTTTGGAAATGTGAGCGTTTCTTGAATTGGTGAACAAAATTTGTAAACGGGGACAACTTTTGGAATCGAGAAAAAAAATTATGAAACTGAGAAAAATTAGGAAATCCCGAATTTTGAAATAGGAACTTTTTTAAAACTCCTGAAAAAAATAAACGCGCACAATTCTTGAAACAGGAACATTCTTTCAAACTCCCAAAAAATTGAAAATAGGAACAAATTTTGGAAGTAGGAACATTTTTTGAAACTCGAAAACAAAATTCAGAACGCAAATAATTTTTGAAAACGCTAACATTTCTTGAAAACTGGAATATTTTCTGAAACTCCCGAACAAAATTTTGAAAACACAAACATTTTTTGAAAAAGGAACATTTTTTTTAATTTCGTGAACAAGTCTTTTTGGAAAACATGGATTTCTTGAAAACTCTGCAACTTTTGAAAAAGTGAAAAAAATGAAAAATAATAACGCAAAAAGAAACAGATACAGACAAAGAAAAAGGTATAAGAAACAGAAAAATAAAAAATAAAAATAAATTACAACTGAAAAACCTGGTTCAGGGACCTTCTAGAAGGTTCCCAAAACCGGCAAAAACCAGCTCGGACCATCTCAAAGGTTCCCAAGACCGTTCACTCCCAATTGGTCGATAGGTCGACTTGCCTGTGCGAAGCCTCGACTTTATGACGCAGAGAGCGGTACATAGTGAATTCCGTATCAAATAGCCTATAGTCGGTGCTTAAGGCACCGAATAGGATTTGAACATTGTACTGCCATGATTTAAAATGAATAAATTGGAAATAACTTGTAGTTGGGCCCCTTGCATGAGGCCGTCGGCCCTTTTACCCGGACTATGGGCCAGCCCTGGTCTGAAGTCTGATGCGTGTGTTACTTGGCTGGGTCTGTCTGTTCCTCAAAAGAAAAAGAAAAAAAACCTGGCTGGGGCAATTCCCAGAAGAATTTGTACTGAACGCTGTAGTTGGCGACGTGCACGGCACTGATACGTACTACCTCTGACCTGGTTTATAAGTACCCGTTGTATTTTGTGCCAAATTTTGATTACAGATCTAACTAACAAAATATTAGCGCATGTCGCCAAAAATTATATCGATGGATTCTTATTTGAACCTAGTTTCTAATTATATTATTTTTATGGCATGCATTAACATTTTATTAGTTAAATTTAAGATCAAAATTTGGACCGAATACAATAGGAAAGGACTAATAAATCAAGACGGAGCTAATAAGAGGAATGAAATGAGTGTTCCGTTTGAAAAATAGAAGTGCACAAGCGCCGGCCGTGGGAGCTATGTACTATACAATACTCTGCAGCAGCAGTACCCGCTGTCCACCGCGCGTCCGTCCGCTCGGCTGCTGGGCGCGGCCACGAGCAGGCGAACAGCTGCGCCGCTGTACATAGTACAATACAACCGCACCACTTTCCTGTCCTGTTCCGGGACGGCGACGGCACGACGGATGCATGGCTCCCCTTGGCCCTCCGACGCCGACGGGCCCGTGCGCGTGCGGCATCGTCGTTAGCTTGCCTTTTGGGGCGGGCAGAGCGGCGTCGCGGCCTCGCGGCCAGCCAGGGAATCTTCTAGCTTCGTCTTAATTATCACCTCTCCTCGTGATAGCATAGCATAGAGAGAAGAGTATCGCTCCCTGAAACAAGAAACGACGCTGGAGGAGGAGCAAAACCTCGAGTGCACCGGGCGAGTCCACCTCGATCGTTCGTTCAATTTTCTCCCTCCCTGGATTACTACGTTTAATTTAACGTGGTCATGCCTTGTTTGACTGTAGCAGATTACTTGCTGCCGCGGGTATCGCCGCGTGCGCACGGCTCCGTCCGTCCGCCCCCCCTGGCCGCGGCGTGTCTCTCCGCGCTCGCGGTCGCCGATGCCTCGGTCGGCGGATCGGCCGAGATCGCCTCGCCATCCTTTCTGCGCCCGGTGGAAAAGGACGGGGGGAGAAATCGTCTCCTCTCCAGCAAGTGGTACGGCCGATGCTTGATACGTATTGTTCTATCTTTTCAAGTCCAAATAGGCTCCTTTTGAAGGAGTGCTACACTGCTGCAGACCGCTCCCGTCACCACCGTACCGTAGGGTCCGTCCGTTTGGCTGCTGCTGGCTGGCTGGCTGGGCGCGGCCACGAGGAGACCAGCTACGCAGCTCAACGCCCCGCACCAAAAGTTGGTGGGACGGCGACGGCGCGCGTGCGGTCTTGTCCCTTAGCTTCTCTCCTCTTTTTTATATGGAATTAGAGCATTTATTCTCTCTCTCTCTTTTTATATGGAATTAGAGCATTTACAGATGCAGACAGCAAATCCGACCCCTTAAACACTCGCAAACGCGTCCACGGACGCATTCACGGACAATGACCGGTCACGCCTCAAATTTGCTCCTCCGTATCCAGATACCTCATACCACAAACCTTAGATCCATACAAAAGCATGTAAACGAGAAAATTCATGTACTACGTAGATCAACTAACTTATACACCCTAATCCTCGCCAGAGATGTCCACTATCACCGTGCCCGGCTCCGGACACATGGGCGGTAGCCGCAGCTCTGACTCCTCCACTGCTCCGCGTCGGCCTCCGCCTCCATCTCCACGTCGAGTTCGGCGAAAACCGCATCGGTCTTCGCCTGTTCCCATCAGATGAACTGCCGGTTAGCCTACACATAGGCCTCATCCTGAATGGACTCCAAGATGGCCTGTTGCTCCGCCATGTTGGCCGCTTGGGCGACCGCCTCCGTGTCCTCCATGTTGAAGCCCGGAGCCGGCGCCGGCTCCTCCTCCGGCTGCTCCGCCTTGTCCTTCTCCGGATCCGCCATTACCGTCCGAGCCGGCTGGTGCTCCTCTTCCTCCTCGGCTCCGACAAGTCTCGAGGCAGACCGGCAGCGATGCAGGCGACACACCTCGCCTGGATCTCCAACTCAATCTGATACGACCATGAGTAATTTACATACGATGGTGGTTGCTGGTGATATGGCCATGTCTAATGCTAGTGTTCTGGACGTTCACAAAATACAGCTGCAAGTCAATTGTTTAAAGGAAGAAAAGTCCGTGGATGTATATTACATGGACGGCGAAGGGCTAAATCCAGGCAGGAAATATGCATGCAAAATTAACCATGCTCGTTTTGGCATGGAAAAATCAACGTGTATCAATAATACTTGGAAAGAGATGGGATTGTACGCTAATGAAAGGGAGCATGCGAGCTGTGATATATTCAATTCAGTCAACAATATGAAGGAGAGAGATTTATTTCTATTCTTGCCACTTCCATGTAAAAGGAAAGTTTTTCAACGTGGCAACACTTCTTGGAGCCTGATACGTGATTTCTTGTCATTAAAGGACATGGGATGGGGCCCACCGGCAGCACAGGAAGCACTTGAAGATGGCGCACAAGTCTAGATAAATACCTTTTTATCTTAAGTTAAGTTTAAGTCAGTTTAGTACCTGTTGAGATGTAAAAGGCAGGTGCTATTTAAATTAGTAGAAGGTCACGTACGATGGCACCACAGATAGATGCGTTGAGTTTGTCAGTCAAGTTGGAGTCGACCATTATATAAGTCCATGTACGTGCGCCATGTAATACAAGTTATTTTTATATGAAATAGACACGATGTGTTTTTCAGGGTAGACACCCGTATCAAGTTTTGGAGGGATCTTTAGAAAACCTCTGTGTTGCGATTTCTCTTCGTGGAAATTGTTTTGCGCGTGAGTACCTTCGTTGAGATTGGTTTTCTCGTGCTGGGCCGCAAGGTTCAAACCCTCTACTTCGTGTACATCGCGTGCGCGGGCGAGAGGTTGCTACTGCTGGTGGTGGAGTGTCGTGAAAGGTCGGGCCGCAACAACGGATCGGATCTCGCCAACGAGGTTTGGTCTTCATCACAATCTGGAACCGGCGCTCCGTCGTGAGCATAGCATACGTGGTCTTCTTTGACCGAACCATGGCGAAGCCGGAGGGCGCGGAAAAGAGGTGGATGGGCTCGAGCTGGCGGGGTGAACAAGGTGGAGGTGGATGTGACTAGGTTTGGGTGACGTCGGCCGGCTTAAATAGCCGGATTTGGTCTCGCACGACGAGCCGAAGCGGCGCCACACGCCGTTCACATCCCCACCGGAGGAGACGCCCATCAAACCGTCAGGGAATCTTGTCCGTCTAATTATCTCTTCTCCTCGTGACGGCCGTGTCGTTTCCGACGCCGACCTCGCATGACCGGCGGGGTAGCCGAGCTCGTCGAAAAGAAAAGGAAAGGGGGAAGAAATCGTCTCCTCTCGAGCAAGTGGTACGGCCGATGCTTGATATTATTCTCTCTCTTTTCAAATCCTAATAGACTCCTTTTTGAACTAGTGCTACTGTATGATTCCTTGGTCCTACTGCTAGTACGTGCTACGACGCGCATGTGCATTAGTACGGTGGAGGGTGGACCACTCCCGTCGCCACCGTACCGTCCGTCCGTTTGGCTGCTGGCTGGGCGCGGCCACGAGAAGAACACCTGCGCAGCTCAACGCCCGCACCGAAAGTTGTTGGGACGGCGACGGCGCGCAAGTCACTTGACAGCTAGGGACCTCTCAACGAGTACACAGTTATCCCATGCAAAAAAAAGTACTCCCTCCATTTCATAATGTAGTGTCTATAGATTTTGTAAAAGTTAAACTTTGCTAATTTCATCAAGTGTATAGAGAAAATTGTCTACATCTACAATACCAAACATGTACATTCTGAAAACGTAACTCACGATGTATCCAATGATGTGCATTTGGTATTCTAGATGTACCTACTTTTCTCTATAAATATGGTCAAAGTTTGTAATGTTTGACTTTTGTAAAAAATCTGTAGGCACTATATTATGAAACGGAGTAAGAGCATCTCTAGCAGACCCCGCATAAGTGGTCAAACCCGCAAAATTTTTGCGTTTTACAGTTTTGGGCGAAAAAAGTGTCCAGAACAGAAAACGTAAAAGTAGTCCAACCCATAAATTTTTAAGGGCCACCGCAAATGCACACCCGAAACCCTTATCTTTGGAGGTTGGAGGGCCGAATATACGGGCCCTGTATACTGGTCAAACCTCGTCGGAGCAAACACGCCGCCGCGGAGTTTGCCGAAATCCGCCCAAAACTCGTCGGAATTCATCACCGCACATCGAAAAAGGCCGCTAGACGCCGCAATCGAGCGCTGCCGGTTCGAATTGGACGAGCTCAACATCGTCGTGGCCTCCCATGACCTCAGCCTGGCCGCCGGAATCGTCCCGACGCGGCAGGCAAAGGGGCACGGCTCGCCTGGCAATAGAGCAAGGCGCGGACAACGGAGGCGACGGGGCATGGCCGGCAAGGCTGGGCGCGGACGACGGAGGCGACGGGGCATGGCCGGCAAGGCTGGGCGCGGACGACGGAGGCGACGGGGTGTGGCCGGCGAGGCTGGGCGCGACCGGCGCGGTGATGGGGCGCGACCGGCAGGGACGGGGCGCGACCGATGGGCGATGGGGCGCGGCCGACGGGCGACGGGGCATGGCCTGCGGGCGACGGGGCGCGGCCGACGGGGTTGGGCGCGACCGGTGTGGCCGGCGCGGCCGGCTGGTGGAAGGAGCGGCAACGGCCGGACTGGAGGAAGGAGCTCTTTATTCCAGTTTTACAGTTTGTTTTACAGTATCTGTTCGGCCGCGCTAGTTTTCGACCCGCAAATGCAATCTTCGTGAAACTGCAAACGCGTTTTGCGGGTCAAATTTTTGCGGGGTCTGCTAGAGTTGCTCTAAGTACACAGTTATTTCAGAGAAAGTTGAAATGATATTTTTCAACTTCCAAAAAATATTCAAGCAATTATACGAGAAAATAACCCTTCCAATATAATTTGGCAGGCAGACACCGCCGGATAGTTCACCTACTCGTGCCCTACGCTGCCGCAGCTCCGTTGCACTAAACTACGCCGACCACCCCTCCTTCCCCCCTCCAGGGCGGCCGTCTCCGCTACCCCACCGCGCCGCCATCGCTACACCTCACAGCGTTGTGTCACTAACTTGCGGGCCCTAACGACCTTTAATGGAAAATAGAAAAAAATAGAGGAAGAAGCTTTATAAAAACTTAGAAAAATAGATAAACTTTTCGTAAATTATACAATCATGAACCATAGAAAGGTTTTTAAAGGGTTTGTTGGAGTTGCCCTTATTGAACGTGATCCACGGTGTTCACGGAGCAACACACTCCCGGCGAGTGAGCGCTTGGCCGATCACCGGAGTCCAAATGTTCTTCACTGTATTATGGTTTACGTTGTAAATTACACGATCATGGATCTTCATGTGTTTCTACATAGCCTCTGTGGTGTCTGTTGGGTCGACGTTCGTCTACAACGAAGTCAGAGTGGGAATAGGGATGACGAGGATAAGTGATAACGATGACGCCTATGTGCTAACTTGACGATGCACTCTGTAAAAGTGTGAAGGGTATCTTGTGTTTGCCGCTCAGCGGATTATGACGGTTTTCGCCCGGTTTTTCGTTAATTAATCGAGCAATTCTCTTCTGCTAAACTAAAGGACGAGGCAAGTCTTTTGCTTCCGTTTCAATTTTTTTATAGTTTACGGTTACCAGGTGTGGTGATCAAGTTGTACAGAGGGCCGCGACTTCCTCTATTTTCCTCCCCTAACCCTAGGCATTTGGGATAAACTATTACCAACAGGTGGCGGGGAGGGAAATTCCGGTGCTTTCGCTCTGGCTAATAGTTCAGGCTGTGATTTTTTAATCCTCGTAGGTAGGACAGTCAGACGGATGGCAACGCTTCATCTTTGAGTTCTTCCGGCTTTGATGCCCCTCGAGTTCATCCGTTTTGCCGTAGCCGATGGGGCTCTGACGTAGATTCATGTCGTCTCTTTGGGTGGCGAGGTTAATGTTTTTTGTTATATGGCAACATTTGGTGTCCCGTGCTTCAGATCTATGCAAGGGTTGAATGACGATGACTACGGCTTTAGGGCGCCATGCACAAAGACTTTCCTGCTATCATCATCAAAGGAAAGTCGGCTCAGGTAGGGGAGCGGCGACAGTGGGGTAAAAAATACTCACTCCGCAATCCTTGTTCGGTGGTCTCAGAATCTCAATGTATTTTTTTATATTTAAAACACTTTTTTACTTTGGGTGAACTTTTATAATAGATCTGAAATTTTTGGGATAAAAAAGATGCTTGAATCCTGATCTCGCCGTCGCGGTAGATTCGTGGGAGCAGTGAAGCAATCTCCCCGCACGATCCAGACAGGGGAGGGGACCCAAATCCTACGAGCGGGTCTCTGATTATTGGCGACCGTCCGTGGGGCAGGTGGCTGAGATTCCGCACCCCGTCCCACTCCCGTCGCCTCGCCACCGCCCCCCAGATAAATTCCCTCCGCCAGCGCCGCCTTCCTCCCTCCCCCCTCCCTCTCCTCCGCGTCCGCCCCTGAGTCCTCCCCCCGCCGCCGGACCGCCGGCCCCGGAACGGGCGCCGCGGCTCCTCCACGGACGGTAAGCGCTCCTCTTTCTCCGCTTTCGTTTCCCCCCGCCGAGATCGGATCGGCCGGTCGCCGGCGGCGCGTGGCCCGGGCGCCCGCGCCGTCTAGCTAGCTCCCGCCGTGGCGTCCGTTGCCCCCAACCCCAATCGGTCAACGGACGGAGGAACAATCGTAGGCGAAGCAGCTCGTTAATTAGGAGTACCAATTTGCCCTGAATCTCTGTTATTGTTAAACGAATCTCTGTTGTTCGTTGCTCTGAAATTTAGTTTGTTTAGAAAAAGCTCTGAATTTTCGGTGCCAAGATGAGCATCTGAGGCGGCTGCTCTGTTTGCAGGTCTTCGTAGCAGGTACTAGCCCCCCGCGGCCAGGCCAGCCATGGACGACGGGGACATCGACTTCTCCAACCCGGAGACTTTCCTGTGCGAGGCCATGGGCAACGACCCGCCGGCCAGCTGCTCCATGGGGACCTACTTCGACGACATCCTCAACGGCGACGCCGACCACCTCGCCTGCACCCACACCCACACCTGCAACCCGCCCGTCCACGACCTCGCGCACCACACCCACACCTGCGTCCACGTCCACACCAAGATCCTCTCCGCGTCCGACGACGCCGCGGAGACCTCCGAGTCCCTGCCGGAGGGCGGCGCCAGCAAGAAGCAGCGGCCCTCCGGTAACCGTGCGGCTGTCAGGAAGTACCGGGAGAAGAAGAAGGCCCACACGGCGCTGCTCGAGGAGGAGGTGGCTCACCTCAAGGCTGTCAACCAGCAGCTCGTCAAGAAGCTCCAGAGCCACTCCGCGCTCGAGGCCGAGGTGGCCAGGCTCCGCTGCCTGCTTGTTGATATCAGAGGGAGGATCGAAGGGGAGATTGGCACTTTCCCTTACCAGCGGACGGTGAAAGGCAACGATTTTGTCGACCAGGGGAGCTTTCTCAGTGGTGCCCAGGTTATGAATTCCTGTGATTTCAGATGCAACGATCAGTTGTACTGCAATCCAGGAATGCAGCAGGCCAGAACAATGGATGACGATGGTATTATGAGTGGCCAGGTTTTGGGGCAAGGTGCTGGTGACTCTATGGGCTGTGTAAAATCAGGATCTTTAAACCCCCCAGGCTGCCGTGGGGGCCAAATGCTGTAAACAGGGCAAGGTTAGTTGTTATGCTTCTTTTTTGCCATTTTTTCTGCATCTAGCAACATCAGTTTACTTTCTATGTGTTTCAGTATGCTCAAACTCTGAACAAGTGTGCAAATTGGCAGATTTTGATTTGGCAGTTTGGTATCTTAGTTGTTTTGGTGTAACTATAGGATCCTGACCCTTGTGTTATCTACCGATATAGCCAGTGATATGTCTTTTTTTTAACACCACCAGTGATATGTCTTTGGCTGGATGTCTACTGCTTTTTTTAAGGGCGCTGTAGATCTGATTGATACTAGATCTATCTAACCAACTGTTTCATTTGGTTCACACAACATTCTTTTTAATGAAAAAAAGAATTAGCAGTGTGGTTCATGTGCAATTTGTGCTTGGCTGCTTGCTTAACTTTTCAGTTATCACAGACCGATTGGGACAAACAATAATTACGCTTTACATCTATCTTTCTGCTCATAGCCATCTTTGGTGTCAATTGATATTGAAAGTCTGAAACTACAAGCACATAGTTTAGATTGTTCATAACAATAATCTGCATTAGTTTGTGTTTATAAAATCAGCATCAGTGGTTGTTCCTTTCAGTCGATAGAAACGCTTCCAGCTACAATAATTTTCTGTCACAAAGATTCCAACTGCCACCGGTGCACTGTTCTCAGTGTGTACCGTATTTCCATAAATCATAATTCCTGCGATTCAATGTTTTTGGAGAAACTACAAATAGTTTCTCATGTAGCACCACCTCCAAGTTGTGTTATTATGAAGAGTTCTTTCTTCTAGGTTCTTAATATTAGCAACACTAGTCTTCACGGAGTTTAGGACAATCTTTTCTCAGAGTTGATTGTTTAGATGGGCGGGGACTAATTTTGGTTTGTAACTGGAAACTTAGTTCATTCATTTCAGGTACTTGCCCTAGTGCGTTTTAATGCACCAGCCTTTCCATACTTTTTATTTACTTTAGGTTGTTCGATAGTGGACAGTGCTGTACTATTAACAAGTGGAAAATAAGGTGCACATGTTGATGGAAGCCGTGATATACTGATAACAGCATATAGCGGAGGAGTGCCAACATGTTTCTGTCACTGGATACAACTTTTGTTCATCCCTAGTCTTGAAGCTAAAAAGTCATCCAATGTCTCTGCAATAATGCTAATTGTACCAATAGTTCTTAGTGTGTATCCAGTACTTTGAGTTGCTATCCACATAGTGTGTGGCTTTTATCTAGTTCAGGTACCATGTGCCAACGCCTTTTCTATCAATTGTCATTGCAATTTATTTGTCATTGTCGTTTCTGTCTCTGGAAGCTTTTCTTACTGTTGATGCTAACGCTTGATTCAGGACGGAATAACACATTCTACTGCTTTTTTTTGTCAGGACCATGAGGTGCTTATCTTCTCCTTCCGGAGACTATTGGCTTCCCCGTACGAGGACTGTATAAATTGCTGGCTTCTACCAGAGGGCCGTGTTTGGTTTGAACTGTCCGTGTTTGTGGTTCTGTTGCCGATGATGCCTTCTATGGTGCCTGGGACGCCACAAGTTCGTTAGCTAGGATGCTATCAAGACATCCCCTTTTATTGTTCTTAGTTCCAGCCTCAGTGATGTCCTTGGAGTTGGACAGCCTTCGCTCCTAGTCCTAGATGCTCGCTGATAATCAGTAGAACAGACCGCGTTCGAAGGTATCTTGAATAATTTAGATTTGGGCATCCAGGTTTTGTGCGAAGATTACATGTTCAGTTTTGGGTAGATCTCAGGTTGGATGTGAGCTGCATCAATTCTTTCGTTATGCCCGTTGTGTTTGCGTTGTACACCGTGCCCATGATCAAAGCATTCGCATGGATTCCATCATTGCTTCGGTGTTTTGTTATTTTATTCTTATTAAGGGAATGTTGTGTGCGATGATATAGTATTTGTACAAAATAACCTCTGCAGAAGTGGGGTTGGTTTTGGAGGGTCGTATTGCTGCCCAGTTTGGCTATGTGGTTCAATATTCACAGAAAAATCGCGGTCCCTTTTTACCAAAATGGTGTATTTTTCTCTTGAAAAGTTTGTAAGTACGAGCTACTTCCTCTGTAACCAAATGTAAGAGTAGTGACCTAAAACGCCTTACATTTGTTTATAGAGGGAGTAGTTTATAGAGAACATAGTAAAAACACCTGTAATACCAAATAAATGAAATACAAAAATATATTTCATAATGAATCTATCATTACTGATTTGGTAACTTGGTCAAACATACAAACGTTTGACTTTGCCTTGAATCTTGGGAATAGAGGGAGTACGTGTAAATGTCCTAGTCTAGTGACCAAGTTCACTTCTGTTCTAGTAGATCTATACAACCTTGTGTGGTAACTTTCCAATTCTCGGTCACATGTACTCCCTCTATCCCAAAATTCTTGTTTTAGATTTGTCTAGATACGGATGTATCTAACATTAAAACGTAACTAGACATTCATATTTAGACAAATCTAAGACAAGAATTTTGGGACGGAGGGAGTAGATGTTAACGTTCTGCTGCTCTCCTCCTAATTGCCATGAGCACCTCCAACTTTGAGGCTTCCTCCTCGATTCAGATACCGCTTAGGTCACCACCACCCTTGCTCTCTCCTCCCAATCGTTGTGGACACCTGCCTTCCACCTTGACTCACATGGCTCCCTCCCTGACTCACATGGATGCTTAGGTCACCACCACTCTCGTTCCAATGTTCTTGATTGCCATGAGCATCTCCTGCTCCGAGCCTTCCTACCCGACTGACTTGTCCGCCAAGGTCACCACCACTCCCACTCCTCGAGGTGACCAACATTCGCAACCATGCCACATCACACTTGATTTCTGGGGACCAACAATGGTCATCGCTCCCTCTCCTTGCTCTCGATTGCCATGACCACCTCCACCTCTATTTCCGATCCCTCCTCCTTGACTCACCTAGCCACTCATGCTGCCAGCACTGCCACTCCCCCCACCATATCGAGTTGACCAACATATGTAACCATGCTGTGATCATACCTGATCTCCGAGACGCCAACACGATGGTCCCCAATCCGTCTCCCCTCCACTGATCGAGCACCTCCAGCTCCATGCTCTCCTACCAGTCTCGCCTAGCCTATCAAGTCATTACCATATCCAATTGATAAGTATTCACAACAAAACTCTAATCACACTCAATCTCCGGGAAACCAACTATGCTTAGTGGTATTGCTTCTTCCTTGTCTTCTTCAGAAAAGTTGGCCTGATGGATCTAGAACAAATTTTATTCTAGACCATAGTCTCCACTGATGTCCTCTTGATCGTGATCACCCGTGAGGATACCGCCTACTCCCTTGAGCGGTCAAAAAGGTGATGTTACGCACAGGGCCGGTCCTGAGAATTTGGGGGCCCGGGGCGAAACTAAAAATTGGGACCCCTTAACATAAACAGTGAAATAATGGCTTACGGAGGAAGTAGACAAAACTGTGTGTGGCTATCACAAGGTATTCTTAAAAATGCAAAACCATGTTTCATGTTATCCTTGTACTTTAACTATGGTCATTTGATGACAGAAATCAAGAAGCTTCTGCAGCTTCATGGGTTTGTTCCGCTAAAAATAGTCTGTCATCAAAATAGTGTTGCTCATAGTCTCGCTAATGTAGAAAGAACTCGAGATTGCATCGATTGTTGGTTGCATCGTGTTCCAGACAGTATTATAGAGCTTGTATTAGTTGACTATAACGCTATTTCTGAGGAATAGATACCCACTTTTCCCGCAAATAAAAAGACATGTGACTGCATGAATTATCCTAAAAAAATTGCAACCAAAATGCAGAGTTGGACTGCACATTATTCAGTTCTTGAGATGTGCTAATCCGAATAGAAATTAAGATAGATAAACAAATTCATATGAGTGATGATAAAAATACTTCCTTCATATCTTCAAAAATTAAATCAATGGTACCATGATACTGCAACTTTACTTACCTAGTTGTGCAAATATGTATTCAAGACTTAATTGTCCGACTTGTGTAGTCATTGCACAGTCATCTCAAAGTTACTTGCCATGATCATCATCAAGTGCCTTGCTCTTCGTTCTGTTAAAAAGAGCCTTGCTTTTTGTCTTGATCTCTGACATCTACACCACGGCAACATCTCTAATTAAACCACAGGAACTGAAGGTTAATACTAATACAAACAGCAAAGGGTGTTGACCGGCCGGAAACACTCACCTTCACATACGAACACAACACAGGTCCGCTGCCGAGCTCCGCCGCACAGCCGCATCCCTTGCGGTCTGGGCCTCCAGATTATCTGCTGCGGTTTGGTTGCAAGGCGAAAAGGCGGCGTGATACGTGTGTGATGCCTCGCTTATGTTCCTTCCTTTTTTACAATCTCGCTTATGATCCCGCCTGGTCAATGCGTGCGTTACGACATGTATCGCTCCAGCCTCCAGCTACTACTACATCGGCCATACAATAAACCTTTTACCGTGCTATACACTAGAGCCTATTTGGCATTCAGTGGCCCCTTCATTTTGGGGGCCCGGGCCGTCCCCCCCCCCCCCCCCCCCCCCCCCCCCCAGGGCCGGCCCTGGTTACGCAATGCACATCTCATTGGAATTTAACTTCGTCATCCAGGGTTATATGTCCATTATGGCTTATGTTCGCAGATGAAGTCTCTCGCCAACAAATGCCGCGATCTCCCCGTGCCGGTGATGGGCAACGGAATCATACACATGATTCTGTACAATTAGCAAAAAGATCTTCAATATTCTATCTTGCACCTCATGCACACTCAAGTACAACCATCGTTCCTCGAGTTGTGCTCCTTTATCTTCAGTAAAGTGTCACGACTCACCTACTCCGCCTAGCTATCGATGCAGTCTGCGGTGGTCATGCAATAGTCATCATGTTGCCTTCTCCTAGCACACCATATCCATGCCTACACTCTATGACTCTAACCCTTTTCCATGATGCCCTAGGCTGGTGCGCCATGCTAGATAGCATGAAGCCGACTAGGGGAAACCTCAAAGTAAACAACAGAGCAACACCTATCTTTTTTCTTTAAGCACCGAACATCCGGATCCCCTTCCGACTTGCTTTTCCGGGCACTAGTCTTTCTAACAACTGGAACTCGTCTCCCTTTTCCTGATTCACATCTTCTTCGGCCACACCGGGGCACCATGCTAGATTACGCAACATCTACCTCTACCAAAGGGCGTCATGCCATCTAGCATGGTGCCCCAGGCCAAGGCGGCATGCCATCTAGCATGGTGCCCCAAGCCCAGGTGTCATGAACAATGGTCATTTCATGAAATAATTTCAGATCCGGTTCATTTTGTGCCGAAGTTGTAGAAAAAGGTCAAACCTGTCCATTTTCATGTGTTTTAGCACCCATGCCCCAGTCAATGCTGGCCACTCAAGTGTCCGCCGCCATGGCGCACTCGATGATACCTATGTCGAAGCCCGCTGCCATGTCGCGGTATTTTCCACCCCCGCTTGCTTACCATTGTGACATGGTACTTCTCAAGGTTCAGAACAACGCCCGTCAACTCCCACACTCGTGTTGAAATTGGTTCCTCAACAAGGTCACATTCTCACATATGTTAAACAACTTCGTTAAGCTTTCCTCAAATCACTATGGGCAATAGTGCAACTTGACCAATCTCCCTATTTCCCACTGTCGGTGTCAAAACCGGCGGATCTCGGGTAGGGGGTCCCGAACTGTGCGTCTAGGCGGATGGTAACAGGAGACAAGGGACACAATGTTTTTACCCAGGTTCGGGCCCTCTCGATGGAGGTAAAACCCTACTCCTGCTTGATTGATATTGATGATATGGGTAGTACAAGAGTGGATCTACCACGAGATCAAGGAGGCTAAACCCTAGAAACTAGCCTATGTTATGATTGTTGTTCGTCCTATGGACTAAAACCCTCCGGTTTATATAGACACCGGAGAGGGCTAGGGTTACACAGAGTCGGTTACAATGGTAGGAGATCTACATATCCGTATCGCCAAGCTTGCCTTTCACGCCAAGGAAAGTCCCATCCGAACACGGGACGAAGTCTTCAATCTTGTATCTTCATAGTCTTGGAGTCCGGCCGATGATGATAGTTCAGCTATCCGGACACCCCCTAGTCCAGGACTCCCTCAGTAGCCCCTGAACCAGGCTTCAATGACGACGAGTCCGGCGCGCATATTGCCTTCGGCATTGCAAGGCGGGTTCCTCCTCCGAATAATTCATAGAAGATTGTGAACACCAGGATAGTGTCCGGCTCTGCAAAATAAATTCCACATACAACCGTAGGGAGAATAATATTTACACAAGTTCAATCTGCTGACGTATTTTGTGGCATGACATCACACCACAACCAAGCCTTTACGTTTTTTATTATACCACCTCAGCGTGTCTAGCGAAGCGATTTCCTTGGCACGTCTTGTCGAAGCAGAGATCGTGTTCCCCTTATTCCGGGATTCCCATCAATATGGACGTGGGTAACCCAACCGCGCCATTGATTACGGCGCTTGGGAGATAAGCGAGTTTTACTAGGCCAGTAGGGACGCATAGTTTCATCCGCCCATATATAAGGGGATAAGGATCCATCTTTTTTACCTACGCCTTCTTCCTCCTTTGCTTATCCATCTCCGCGCACTCGAGCTCTAGCGCCCAAGTCCGCACATCTCACCTCGACCTTCTCCAGCCATGTCCGGAGCGGGAGGTAAGTGGATGGCCTCCTCCGTTACGGAGGGGCACATCGAGAAGCTGCGCAACGCCGGATATCTGTCCAGCGACATCGCGCATCGGCTGCCCGACGAGGGGCAGCTCATCCCCACCCCCAGGCCCCATGAGAGGGTGGTATTCCTTCCCCATTTCCTTCACGGACTGGGCTTCCCACTCCACCCCTTTGTTCGGGGGCTCATGTTCTACTACAGCCTGGATTTCCATGATCTGGCCCCAAATTTCATCCTCAATATCTCGGTGTTTATCGTCGTGTGCGAGGCCTTCCTCTGCATCCAGCCCCACTTCGGCTTGTGGATAAAGACCTTCAATGTCAAGCCGAAGGTTGTGAAGGGCAGCCAAGCGGAGTGCGGAGGTGCCATGGTGGGCAAAATGCCCAACGTCACTTGGCTCGAGGGTGCCTTCGTGGAATCCATCAAAGGGTGGCAATCGGGGTGGTTCTATATCACCGAGCCGCGTGACCCTAAATGGGCGGCGGCCACCGAATTCAGATCTGGCATCCCCATGCAGCTCACCTCCTGGAAAGAGAAGGGCTTGCTATGGGGTAGTTCGGAAGAGCTGAACGGACTCCAGTCCTGTCTCCAGACTCTGGTGAACAAGAAGCTCAAGCTTGTCAATGTGATCCAGGTCATGCTCGTCCGCCGGATTCTCCCCTTCCAGCAACGGGACTTCAATTTGTGGGAATTTGATCTGGCACAGCACCGGACCTTGAGCGGGCTCTTCGATACTACGTACGAAGCTGCCTGGAGGGTGTTGTTCAAGGGCGCCGAAGCTCCCACATCCGCTACCGAAGATCGCGGATTCAGCACGCAGCGTCCGGCTGGCGAGGTAAGCTATGTTATCCTTTATGGGACACTTGCTTTTCATAGTTTGACTCTATGCGGGATCTAAACTCCCAATACCTTTAACAGGACTGGCAGAAGACGTCCGGACAGGTTAATTGTCCGGTTCCCCTTCCAGAGGACCCAGTGGATGCCCGTTTGACAGGGCTGCTGGTCCCGGCACTTTACGTAGTGCCGGAGAAGAAGGCCAAAAAGAAGGCCACGGGAACCCGAAGAAGTTCCCGGCGTCAGGTGGTATCGGACTCATCGTCCGATGACTCCGAGGCGGATTCCTCCCACGAGGACGAGGAGGAGAAGAAATAGGCCTCTCCCCCGGCGGGGGGAGAGAAGAAGAGGAAGGCCTCCCTAAGGAGGGAGGCCGAAGGGTCCAAGAAGGGAAGGACCCTTCCCCCGGACGGTTCTGCCAACATCGGCGACGGCGACGAGGAGTGTCCCTCAAGGGCCAAGCCCCTGGCGAGATCGTAAGTATCCGGACTCCTAGATGATTTATAATTTTTCTTTTTGTCGCATGGTGTCTTTCTAATGCCGCACACTAGTAGAGAAGGGGGCAATGGTCCAGGCCGGTCCAGCCCATTAGTCCCGGTTCAATCCAGAACCGGGACCAATGGGGGCATCGGACCCGGTTCGTGAGCCCCGGGGGCCGGCCGGGCCACGTGGGCCATTGGTCCCGGTTCGTCTGGACCTATTGGTCCCGGTTGGTGGGACGAACCGGGACCAATGGGCCGCACTCCTGGCCCACAACAATTGGTCCCGGTTGGTGGCTTGAACCTGGACCGAAGGCAAACCTTTAGTCCCGGTTGGTGCCACCAATCGGGACCAATGGTGGTGCCTATATATACCCACCTCGCGCAAGAGCAGAGTACACTGCTTTGTTTTTTCTGGCCGAGGGGGAGAGGGCTTGGTGGTGCTCTAGCTCACCTCCTATGCACACAAGGTGTTCGATGGAATGCCCGAGCCACACTACTTAGGGTTTCTCCTCTCCAAGCTCGACCGCCAAGCTCCATTTTCCTCCATATTTGTCTAGGTTTAGCGGTCTGTCACGCCCCGTCCCCGTCTTCAACGTCGTCGATCACCCGCACCGATCTCATCGCCGGCACCACCGTGGTGAGCCTCTTGTTCTTATCTTCTTTCTGAAAGGAAAAATATTCTTATTTGTATGTTTAGATAGATATATACTTGTATAATTTTCTTACTTTTATTATTGCATCTTATATAGTGCGATGGTTTTGGTATCCGCCCCCGTCGGCCCTCGTCCTGTCTATGATTCGGATGTGGTATATATTATCTTTTCATAACTATTGGTTCATTTATTGTTTATGACAATTATGCCGACCAACGTGACATAGATTTTATTCATCTAGGAGGTTGTTGAACCGGAAATTCCAACCGACCCTATTGTCGAGAGGTTAAATTTAGTTGAAGAAGAAAACAATTTGTTAAAGGAAAAAATTAGAAAAATTGAGGAGGAGAAGATGATATTGGAGTTGCATGTTGCGGATGTCGTCGATGATCACAAGATCAAGATGGATGCAATGCGCTTGAAGATTAGAAAGATTAGAAAATATGCCATTCATACCGATGCTTGGTATCATTACGCCGTTGGATCAGTTGTTACATTGGTTGCAATTATGATCGCATTTGTTTTCGCATTGAAATGTTTTACATAGTTTCAGTGTATGGTTTAATTAATTTAGATGCTCTGCAGAGCTTTATGTTGTTAGATGAGAACTGTGTATGTACTTTGGTTTTAATGTGATGATGAACTTCTATTAATTTGGTCACTTAATTATCTAATTCATGATGTTCTGTAATGACTTTTGACACACTTAATTATATATAATGCACACAGATGAACCGGCAATGGATGTATGGTTCAAGACACACCTCCGAGTACATTAAGGGCGTGCATAATTTTCTCGAAGTGGCTGAGGCAAACAAGCAGAATGGTTTTATGTGTTGTCCATGCCCTATATGTGGGAATACGAAGTCTTACTCTGACCGGAAAATCCTCCACACCCACCTGCTTTACAAGGGTGTCATACCACAGTATAATGTTTGGACGAGGCACGGAGAAATAGGGTTATGATGGAAGACGGCGAAGAAGAAGAGTATGATGAGAACTATGTGCCCCCTGAATACGGTGATGCTCCAGAAGATCAAGAGGAACCAGACGATGTGCACGATGATGCTGCAACGGGCGAAGCTGCTGAAGATCAAGAGGAACCAGATGATGTACCCGATGATGATGATCTCCACCGGGTCATTGTCGATGCAAGGACGCAATGCGAAAGTCAAAAGGAGAAGCTGAAGTTCGATCGCATGCTAGAGGACCACAAAAAAGGGTTGTACCCCAATTGCGAAGATGGCAACACAAAGCTCGGTACCCTACTGGAATTGCTGCAGTGGAAGGCAGAGAATGTTGTGCCTGACAAAGGATTTGAGAAGCTACTTAAAATATTGAAGAAGAAGCTTCCAAAGGATAACGAATTGCCCGACAGTACATACGCAGCAAAGAAGGTCGTATGCCCTCTAGGATTGGAGGTGCAGAAGATACATGCATGCCCTAATGACTGCATCCTCTACCGCGGTGCGTACAAGGATCTGAACGCATGCCCGGTATGCGGTGCATTACGGTATAAGATCAGACGAGATGACCCTGGTGATGTTGACGGCGAGCCCCCCAGGAAGAGGGTTCCTGCGAAGGTGGTGTGGTATGCTCCTATAATACCACGGTTGAAACGTCTGTTCAGAAACGGAGAGCATGCCAAGTTGATGCGATGGCACAGTGAGGACCGTAAGAAAGACGGGAAGTTGAGAGCACCCGCTGACGGGTTGCAGTGGAGAAAAATCGAGAGAAAGTACTGGGATGAGTTTGCAAGTGAGCCAAGGAACGTATGGTTTGCTTTAAGCGCGGATGGCATTAATCCTTTCGGGGAGCAGAGCAGCAATCACATCACCTGGCCCGTGACTCTATGTATGTATAACCTTCCTCCTTGGATGTGCATGAAGCGGAAGTTCATTATGATGCCAGTTCTCATCCAAGGCCCTAAGCAACCAGGCAATGACATTGATGTGTACTTAAGGCCATTAGTTGAAGAACTTTTACAGCTGTGGAATGGAAACGGTGTACGTACGTGGGATGAGCACAAACAGGAGGAATTTAACCTAAAGGCGTTGTTGTTCGTGACCATCAACGATTGGCCCGCTCTCAGTAACCTTTTAGGACAGACAAACAAGGGATACCATGCATGCACGCACTGTTTACTTGACACCGATAGTATATACCTGGCAAGCTGCAGGAAGAATGTGTACCTGGGCCATCGTCGATTTCTTCCGACCAACCATCAATGTCGAAAGAAAGGCAAGCATTTCAAAGGCGAGGCAGATCACCGGAAGAAGCCCGCCATGCGTAGCGGTGATCACGTACTTGCTATGGTCAATGATTTACACGTAATCTTTGGAAAGGGTCCCGGCGGACTAGCTATTCCGAGTGACGCTGAGGGAAACGCACCCATGTGGAAGAAGAAATCTATATTTTGGGACCTACCCTACTGGAAAGACCTAGAGGTCCGCTCTTCGATCGACGTGATGCACGTGACGAAGAACCTTTGCGTGAACCTGCTAGGCTTCTTGGGCGTGTATGGGAAGACAAAAGATACAGCTGAGGCACGGGAGGACCTGCAACGTTTGCACGAAAAAGACGGCATGCCTCCAAAGCAGTATGAAGGTCCTGCCAGCTATGCTCTTACCAAAGAAGAGAAGGAAATCTTCTTTGAATGCCTGCTTAGTATGAAGGTCCCGACTGGCTTCTCGTCGAATATAAAAGGAATAATAAATATGGCAGAGAAAAAGTTTCAGAACCTAAAGTCTCATGACTGCCACGTGATTATGACGCAACTGCTTCCGGTTGCATTGAGGGGGCTTCTACCGGAAAACGTCCGATTAGCCATTGTGAAGCTATGTGCATTCCTCAATGCAATATCTCAGAAGGTGATCGATCCAGAAATCGTACCAAGGCTAAGGAGTGATGTGGTGCAATGTCTTGTCAGTTTCGAGCTGGTGTTCCCACCATCCTTCTTCAATATCATGACGCACGTTCTAGTTCATCTAGTTGACGAGATTGTCATTCTGGGCCCCGTATTTCTACACAATATGTACCCCTTTGAGAGGTTCATGGGAGTCCTAAAGAAATATGTCCGTAACCGCGCTAGGCCAGAAGGAAGCATCTCCATGGGCCATCAAACAGAGAATATCATCGGGTTTTGTGTTGACTTCATTCCTGGCCTTAAGAAGATAGGTCTCCCTAAATCGCGGTATGAGGGGAGACTGACTGGAAAAGGCACGCTTGGAAAGGACTCAATAATATGCAGGGACGGATATTCTTGGTCTCAAGCCCACTACACAGTTCTACAGAACTCTACCTTGGTGACCCCGTATGTCGATGAACACAAGAACAGTCTGCGCTTCAAACACCCGGAGCAGTGCGACGACTGGATTACATGTGAACACATCAGGACTTTCAGCAGTTGGTTGGAAGCACGTATCAGAGGTGACGACACTGTTTGTGATGAGCTGTACTTGTTATCCAGGGGACCATCTTTGACTGTATTGATTTGGAAAAGATACGAGATAAATGGGAATACATTTTACACGATTGACCAAGATCAAAAGAGCACCAACCAAAACAGCGGTGTCCGCTTTGATGCAACAACCGAGAGGGGAAAGGACACATATTATGGTTACATAGTGGACATATGGGAACTTGACTACGGACATGATTTTAAGGCCCCTTTGTTTAAGTGCAAATGGGTCAATCTGTCAGGAGGCGGGGTACAGGTAGACCCACAGTACGGAATGACAACAGTGGATCTGAAAAATCTTGGGTACACTGACGAACCGTTCGTCCTAGCCAATGATGTGGCACAGGTTATCTATGTGAAGGACATGTCCAGTAGACCGAGAAAGAGAAAAGATAAGGAAGCAAATACATCATACAATGAGCCAAAGCGCCACATAGTTCTTTCAGGAAAAAGGGACATCGTGGGAGTGGAGGACAAGACAGACATGTCTGAAGATTATGAAAAGTTTCATGAAATTCCTCCCTTTAAAGTCAAGGCTGACCCCAGCATTCTGATAAACGATGAAGATTATCCATGGTTACGACGCAATAAGCAAATGACACAAGCGAAGAAAAAGTGAAGACTTTCTCCCGCAACTATTATGATGATACCATGCCAACTTTGTAACTGACGAGTATGATACCATTGTTCGTTTTGTACATGCACATGCTATGTGTGGGTTAATTTATGATACCATGCCAACTTTCAACTTTTTCAGAGTTCATTTGAAATGCTTTAATGTCTTATGGTTCGGCCCTCGTAATAATTTAAAATAGCAACAATAAGTATTTTGTTGTAAGTAGAAACAAAATAAAATAAATAAAGCAAGAAAGAAAACAAAAAAAAGTGTTTTCAAATTTGAAAAGTAATGGCACTAACAGAAAGTTTATAATTTTCCTAAAACTAAAAGCAAAAGGAATTTAAAAATAAAGCAAAAAATAAAAGAAAATAAATAATGCAGAAAACAAAACAAAAAACAACAATAAGTATTTTTTTGTAAGTAGAAACAAAATAAAATAAATAAAGCAAGAAAGAAAACAAAAAAAAGTGTTTTCAAATTTAAAAAGTAATGGCACTAACAGAAAGTTTATAATTTTCCTAAAACTAGAAGCAAAAAGAATTAAAAAATAAAGCAAAAAACAAAAGAAAATAAATAATGCAGAAAACAAAACAAAAAAACAACAATAAATATTTTGTTGTAAGTAGAAACAAAATAAAATAAATAAATCAAGAAAGAAAACAATAAAAAAGTGTTTTCAAATTTGAAAAGTAATGGCACTAACAGAAAGTTTATATTTTTCCTAAAACTAAAAGCAAAAAGAATTAAAAAAATAAAGCAAAAAACAAAAGAAAATAAATAATGCAGAAAACAAAACAAAAAAAATGGAAAAAAATAGCAACAATAAGTAAAGAAAACAAAAACAAAAAAAGTGCCACATACTGGGCCCCCACGGCCTGAATACGACTTGAATCCCTAATTTGGGCCAGGATTCAGGCCCGCAGAAGGCCCAGAAGGCCCATTGGGAAAAGCACTAGCAAGTAGGCCCATAAGCCTGCAGTAGAGAGGAGTTCAAGAGGGGAGCGCAAGTGGGGCTTATAAACCACTGCGCTCCCCTCTCAACTAGCGAGGTGGGACTAAACTTTGGCCCCGATGCGGGCAGCACAGGGGCCTTTGGTCCCGGTTGGTGGCACCAACCGAGACTAAATGGGGTGGCTTTAGTCCCGGTTGGTGCTACCAACCGGGACCAAAGGCCGCAGCTTCCCGCCCTTTGGGCTGCCGAAAAAGAGGCCTTTGGTCCCGGTTGGTGGCACCAACCGGGACTAAAGGGGGCATTAGTCCCAGTTGGTGCCACCAACCGGGACCAATGCTCCTTGTATATAAGTAGCACTTCGCAGTTTTGCAGAGTTCATCGCCACCAGTTGCCCCCCCCCCCCCGACGACGCCGAACACATCGACGCCGCCCGCCGCCCCCGCCGTCGCCGTCGCCGTCGCCCGCGCCTGTCGTCGTCGCCGTCCTCCCCGAGCCCGCGCCGTTCTCCCCGAGCCCGCGCCCGCCGTCGTCGCCGCCAGGCTCTGCCGTCGCCGCCGCCCGCCCCCGCGCCCCGCGCCCCGAGCCCCTGCCCCGTCGCCGTCGCCCGCCCCCACGCGCCGCCACCGCTGTGAGCCGCCGCGCCGCACCGGCTCTATATTTTCTTTCATTTTTATTAGTTTTATTTTTTTGTTCAATGTATATATATATGTGTGTATGTATGTGGCTATATATATATATATGCGGCTCTGTTTTTATTTTTATTTTTATTAGTTTAGTTTTTTTGTTCAGATTATGTTTTTGTTGATATATGTATTTATTGTTCATATGTGTATATGTGTATGTATGTGGCTATGTGTATGTAATGTTTAAAAATTGTTCAGATTATGTTTTTATTGATATATGTATTTATTGTTCATATGTGTATTAATGTTTTCATATATGCAAAAGATAGATTTTTAGAAAAGTTAGGTTTTTTTTTTGTTCATAGATTTTTTTGTTGATATTAATTATTGTAGAATATGCAAATGTTTGTATATTCATATGAACAATGCATTAGGCAAAACCTTTGTTTTTTTTCAAAATTTTCTATTTGAACATTTTTTTTAAAACAAGCAATACTAAAAGAATGAGAGGAAAAAGGAAAATAAGAAGAGGAAGAAAGGAGAAAAAGAGGAGAGGAAGAAGAGGAGAAATAAATAAGAAGAGGAAAAAAGAAGAAAAAGAAGAGGAGAAGAAGAAAGGAATAGAGGAGAAAGAAGAAATTCTATTTTTTCTTCTTCTCCTCTAATCCTTTCTTCTTCTCCTCTTTTTTTTCTTCTTTTACTTCTTCTTCTTCTTCCTTCTTCCTTCTTCCTCTTTTCTTCCTTTTCCTTAATTATTTTCCTTTCTCGAGGGAGAAGAAGAAAAAGAATAGGAGAAGAAGAAAGAAAGGAAAGGAGAAAGAAGAAACTTCAACACGAGGGGGTGGTACCGATACCCCCTCCCCGATAACATTATTTTCCCATGTATATGTATGTCGCGTCGTTGTCGATATAACCCCCTCTAGATACAACTGCAGCACCCCCCTCGGCCCTCTCGCTCGACCAAAACTCTCGAGGACACCCAAACCCTAGAGAGAAAACGATGTTGCAGGTCTCCTACGTACCCCTTCCCGCCGCGCCCCTACCCGACAAATTATACTCTCTCGAGGCCACCCAAATTTATCAAGTTAAAAGAGCGTTATCGTCGAGGCCACCCCAAACCCTTGAAGCTTTGTGTCGAGGCGACCCCAAACCCTAGAGAAGCAGCGTCGAGGCCACTAACATGATTCCTTATTGTGATTAGCTAGCTAGTTCTACGTTTGCCACTATGTACCATGTTTAAATAATAATTGACATGTTGTCAATATTTGCAGAAACTATGGAGCACTCCCGAGACGAAGAAACAGAAGCGATGTTGGGGGAAATAATCGCAAATGGAAGTGATGATGTTGCGTCATTTCTCATCGACACCGTTGGTCAGCTGGATGAAGAAGAGGGCTATGATTATGATGGCTTTGACCCATTAATGCTGGTACAAGAGGAGGACTATGTTCATGATGGCTCCGGTGACACAATGGAGGTACAAGACGAAGGAGACCGTGCTGAATGCTCCGGTCACCGAACCGAGTCCGGCCAGGTATATATATATTAGTTAAGCCCGTGTTGACAAGTTAATTGATGGATCCATTGTTTTGGTATATGTACACATATTAATTACTGTCGTCTTTCTTCCTTATAATTTCTAGCCCTCTGGATCGAGCACAACTTCGGTAAGGAGATGAGGCCCGAAGAAAAAGTTGAGCTCGGATGAAAAGTTTGAGATCATAGAAATCGCGCCCGACGGCGAACCGATTGAACCCATCCGGACAAAGAAGGCATTTTCTGCTCAGTGCGGGGTTCTTGTTAGGGACAGGATCCCGATCAGCATCCAGCAATGGTATAAGCCTGCTAAGGATGAAGACGCTGAGGTGTCTTATGTCAATGATATGCAGAAAGAAGATCTTTGGAATGAGCTGAAGGCAAATTTCACCCTACCGCCAGAGGAGGATCCGGAGAAGCCAGTTAAAGAGCAATTAATCAAGTCTTGTGCTCTTAAAAAGATGGCAGGCCTAATGAGGAGGTGGAGGAAAGAGCTGAACCAGTTTGTCAAGAAAAAAGAGACACCAGAATTTATCGGCAAATATGAGAAGATCAAAGATCACTGGCCCGCATTTGTGGCCCACAAGACATCGGAAAAGAGTAAGAAGATGTCGGAGACAAACAAGAAAAATGCTGCGAAGAAGAAGCTTCACCATCGCAAGGGGTCAGGTGGCTACCTCAAAGCCCGGCCTAAGTGGTCCAAGGCTGAGCATGATCTGCTTGAAAAAGGGATCGAACCAGAGACAATGCGCTGGCCAGACCATTGCCGGACTTGGTTCTTCGGGGCTGGCGGAACCTTGGACCCTATAACAGGGCAGTGTCAGTGGACGGACGAGCAACTGCAAACACCAGTCAAGAACCTTCGACACTATATCGATGCAGCGCAGCGAGGGACGTTCCTTCCAAACAGGGAGAAGGACGAGCTCACAATGGCCCTTGGGAATCCCGAGCACCCTGGACGGACACGAGGCACGCCAGGCTCCCTTCCGTGGAAGGTTGGTTTTCCGGACGCAGGGGGTTACAAAAACCACGAGAGGAGGAAGAAACTGGAGCAGGACCAAATGCAGGCGCTGCTTGGAAGGGTAATGGGGCTAGAGGATCAAGAAGAGGAACGAGAAGCAGCAGATCGCAACAAACGACATGCCGAAGCTTCCCCCGAAGCTACCCCGCCATCTCAGCGGAGAAGCAGCGTTGCTTCCACCGAGCTGCTTCAGCCGGAGCATGTCTTGACGACTCCTGCCAGCTATCCCGTGGATGGTATCACGGAGTCTCAAAATTGCCACATTACGGCGCGATGCATGAATTTGAAGGTCAAGGCGGCTGTTGGCCAAGTTTATCCTAGTGGACCCGGCACAACTTATCACTGCTAGCCGATTCGAGAAGGATTTGCTAAGGTGATGGTGGATGAAATAACGGAGGGATTTGAGGACCTCGCGCTTGAGCACCCTACCGGTGAAGGGGAGACTAGGCTGGGTTCTGCTCTGAAGACTCCATGCCTATGGCGGAAGGAGCTCATCGACCTTCTGAACTGGACGCCTCCGCCTCCTCCTCCTCCTCCGGCGAGTCAGGGCACTCCGCCTCCTCCACCACCTCCTCCTCCGGCGAGTGACGATCAGGGCACGCGTGGCGGCACTCCGCCTCCTCCACCGCCTCCTCCTCGGGCGAGTGACGATCAGGGCACGCGTGGCGGCACTCTGCCTCCTTCTCCGGCGCGTGGCGGCACTCCGCCTCCTCCTTCTCTGCCTCGCCAGCAAGGGCGGAAGAGACCCGCCGCCGCCCCGGCTGCTCCGACGCGTCGTAGTCCTTCTCCTCCGCCTCGTAAGCAAGCACGAAAGAAGACAGACGCCGCAGCCGCTCCGTCTGCTCTGGCGTCTAGCAGCACAAGAAGAGAGAGGCAATACAGATACGGTCCACCTCTAAAGCCTATAGAGAAGTTACCGTACGAGAGGACCAAGGAGGAAAACGATACGATCGTGCAGGCCCAAGTGAAGGAGTTCTTTGAAGGGGTGAAAGCAAAGATACATCCACCTCCGGAGGAGAAGGTAGATCCGGTGAAAGCAAAGCGCACTCTCGATGCCCTGAGGAAACCACCAAAGTCTCCGCCGAGAACCAACTATGAGCGCATTACTGAACAGACATATCTCCAAGCCAAGCGGTCGGGAACTACTGTCAGTGATAAAAGGTCAAAAGAACAATGAGCAAAGGGGAAAAAAATTGCCCAGCTCGGCGAACAAGCACAGCAATCGTGCCCCCCGCTCAATGTGTCTAATCCTCCGGGGACGGTGGCCAGTTATGGCAATCTTGAAGATTACCTGCCTGACGATGTACTTCCTGATTTCATGGAGGTGGACTTATTCAGATACGAGTACGGGAAGCCTCTCGTCAAAGATGAAAAGTCTCTGACAACAATGGTGCGAAGATTTCATAGTTGGTACATGAAAACCTGCAGAGAGTCTGAGGGGACGAACACTTTGTATCTGAAAATTAAAGAGGAGCACGACCTCGTTTCAAATGATGTGTTGTCTATTCCATTTGAGGAGTTCTTCGAGTTCTTCAATCAAAAGGCCCTCGATAAATTAATAGTCTTTTGCTACTGCCTGTAAGTACTATTTCTGTCATTAGTCTGTATATATAGCTCGGCTCTTTCATTGCATGTATTTATAATTAATTATCCTCAATATATTATGCAGATTGAAGATCGTCGAGTGCAAAAAAAATGAAATCTATGATATTGGGTTCATTAACACAAATATCATAGATGTATTTCTGGTTAAAAAGCGCGTCGAAGAGGCCGAGGACAACTTGCTACAATCATTGATCAAAAATCAAAACAAAGATACCATACTCTTTCCTTACAACGGCCCGTGAGTGTTACTATCGTGTGCATATTCGGTTTTCCTTATTACTCGAGCGAGGTTAATGTAATTGATGAGTTATGCATGCGTGCAGGTACCACTATATTCTTCTGGAGATTAAGCTTGAGCGTGGACTAGTAACCGTCTTAGACTCCAGACGGAAAGATCCCAGCACCTATGCGGACATGACTGAAATGCTCAGCAAGTAAGTTCAATCGATCATTATCGCACCATATCGGCAACTTTTTGTTCATTTCCTGATATCTCAAGTAATAATAATTATTTTTTTTGTCTTGCAGGGTTTGGAAATAGTTCACCGCACAAGCTCCGGGACTGCCGAAGGAGCTGCGATATGTATACCCGAAAGTAAGTACTACTGGCGCGCATCTCCCATTGATTCTATAGCTATACTTTCATCAATGCCATTTATATAATGCTTCATTATCAGTTTGATTGACCTCTATTTCTCGTAAAGTGCTTGTGGCAGGAGGAAGGGAATGATTTCTGTGGATACTACGTGTGCGAGTTCATCCACAACGCGACTTTGAAAAACAAGCGGGGCTACTCTAGAAGACAATATGAAGTGCGTAAGCAATATTCACAATTTCATTTTATTACACCATCATTTTTGTTGAGTTTCATTCATATATATGTATTAATTAACCCCCTTCTTCAAATTAATTAGACGTGGCAGATGCGGGATGAACTCCTATCAGCAGATCGCATGAAAGCAATTCAAGAGGAATTGGCGGGATTCTTTCTTGAACACGTCATCAGTAAAGCCGGAGAATACCATGTGGAACTTCAATTCAAATGCTAGTGGTTTGTAATTAAGAGATCTTATATAGATTGTACATGTATGTAGCCAGTAAAACTTGTTGTTCGACCAATCTCTCGGAGAAGGAGAGGTCGATCGATCACTTCTCTCGGTATGCATGACGAACTTCTGTACTGAATGGTTCTCTCGATCACTTATGTATATATACTACGTAGCGTCGACCAAGCACGGACATAAGAGAGGACACTTCTCTCTATTAATTAGCTAGCTAACACAATATACGAAACACCTAAATTAACCCCCCAAAACCCCCAACCCCCCTCCTTTCAAAAACAAAACAAAAACCCTAGCCACTGAAATGCAGACACGTGGATGCCTTTTGGTCCCGGTTGGAGCCACCAACCGGGACCAAAGGCCCCCTGACTGGGCTCGGCGCACAGGGCCACGTGGAGGCACATTGGTCCCGGTTCGTGTTTGAACCGGGACTAATGGGTTGAGGTATTAGTAACGACCCGTTAGTCCCGGTTCCCGAACCGGGACTAAAGGCCCTTACGAACCGGGACTAATGGGTGGTTTTCTACTAGTGGCATACAACCTGTAGTCCGCCCAAGGACGATCTTCCCGCTTCGTCGAGCGGATCCTTGGGCACGTCGGATATGGATTCTCTTCCGACCGCCTCCACCCCTCGTGACGCTGACGACGTCGAGGTGGGATCCCAGGAAGGGACCCGCCAGGAGGAGGAGGCCCCGGAGGTGCCGCAGGGCAACCTCCCGGACTTTGCACCGGACTCCACATCGAAACCTGCAGTGGTTCCGGAGTCCGGCAAGCGGCCCCTTCGTAAGAAGGGCAAGACTGTGACGCTGGCGGCCTCCGTCCAACCGGAGGCGCCGGATAACTTGCTGGAGGCACTCAACGGCGCTTCCATCAAAGAAGAACACCGCACTGTCATGAGTATGGTGATTCAGAAGGTTCAGCTCGCCAAGAGCGGGTTGACCGAAGCCTGCAGCAGCCTTCTAACAGGCTTTGAGGTAAGAATTTTAAGATGTGTAATATAATACTGCATAGACAGTAGCCCCTGATGGTCGGTTCGGTGTTCGGAAAGAAAAGCCGGACTGAGGATCTAAAAAGATATACGCAGGAGTCTAAAAAATATGTCAATATGGGATTGCAGGCTGCGCTGCTGACCTCTTCCGCACTGACTGCAGAGGTCAATGCTTTGAAGCAGAGCCTCGAGCGGTCTGAGAGCGAGCTCGGCCATGCCAAGAAGCAGCTCGAGGACAAGGAAGGTGAGTAACACCGTATTAAAGTTGTACCTTACAGAAAAGGATTTGGTTGCAAGAGAAATAACAAGGATAACGTGGGTACTCCAGGGGCCACAAACGAGGTGGCGACCCTGAAGGAGGCGGTGTCCGCGGCCGAACGCAATGCGGACGCGGAGCGAGCCGAGCGAGAGAAGCAGGAGGCGCGGGTGGCGGAGGTGCAGCAAGAGCTCCAGGCTCTCGTGGAGAAACATGAGAGTTTGGAGCGCGACTCAAAGACTCGAGAGTCCGAGCTTGCATCGGCTCTTGAGAGTGCCAAAGCCGCTAAGGCCGAAGCCCACAAGGCCCTCCAGGAAATCGAGGCGTTGAAGAAGATAGCGGCGGGTAAGGCATTTTTCATGCAAAGCAAGCATGTGAATATGAATTACCTATTACTTACCCAAATTCGGAGCTCTCCAGGAGCATTCGCAGATCTGCCCCGCAGCGTGTCCGATGCTGCCGCATTCTACCGGGCCGAGGAGGGGAGCTCGACGGATAAGGTCTTCTGGTCTCAGTATGCTGAGGCCGGACATCCGGTGCCCCTTAGCGACCAGCTGAAGCAGCTGGTCGAGCTCCAGAAGGTGGCCGAACAGGCCATGAAGGGCCTCATAGTTCGGCTGTGGCCCAAGGAGGCCATGCCTGGGAGCTACTTCGGCCTGATGCGGCGGCTGGTGGATGCGTGTCCCTAGGTTGAAGTCGTCAAGCACTCCGCCTGCATTGAAGGTGCCCGTCGGGCCCTTGCCTGTGCCAAGGTGCACTGGGGCAGGATGGTTGCTGAGAAGCTTGTGACGGACGCGCCACCGTCGGGCAAGGAGTATCGTACGCCCGAGATGTATTATAAGAGTGTCCTGAAGGGTGCCCGCATGATTGCGGGTGAGTGATCCCAAGATGTAATATTTGAGTAGACTCGCATTTTGTTATCCTGTGCGCTGAAAACTTTGTTCATATGCGCTAAGCAACGCTTATTGATTTAAAATATTACCTTCTGTGCGGCCGTTTATCAAATCTGAGAGATGGAAAGTCGTCGGCTTCAGCCCCCATGCCACGAGTGCTGGGGTGTTCGGAATAAACTTGAGCGCTCTTGTTCCCATTTTTGGGTCCATCCAGGGAGGCGCTCAACACGACGAACAAGGCAACCGGACTTATAGTGCTTGAACACTCTCACTTAGCCATAGAATTCTATAATTTTAAATTTCGGCGAAGCCCCTAGTGTTCAGAAGGCCGAATTCGGGGCGCTATCCACGCCTGGGCCGGACAAAGCCGGTTCCTCGCTCTAAGCGGCATAAGTCTTTAGGGACTCAAAAAAACCTCTCGAACAGCGACCGGCTCTCGCCTCATCATGACGGTCAGTTTTAGCTTTCTCCACTGAGGCGCTCGCCCAGCTCAACTGGGGCGCAATCGCAGTGGTTCTCCTAGTGCTACCTTAGCCGATACAACGGAACGTAAGGTATCAAAATATGGGAGCCGGGCAAACCCAACTATTAACCCAAGACATGATTCGGAGCCGATGCATATAGTGCTATAAGTTCGGGGTGCCGCACTTGTGAAAGTGTTCGGACTTGTCACACCATAATGTGGGGAACTTAAGCCCCTGGTGTATTTAGCCGTACCAAAGTGTACGGATGCAACATGTCATAAATGAACATATGTATAAAAAAGGAATGCGATTATAAGCGAAAAGCGATGCATTGTTTAAAAAAGTACTACCTTGAATGCAGAACGATACAAATAGTGCGATAAGCAAGGGGTGGAACTATTTAGCATGTCCCCCTCCAGGGGTAGGCTACGGAATGGTGTATAAAATAGGTATAATGCTCAAAATGGAGGCCACCTGGATACTCGTCGTAGCTTTTCTCCTTCCCTGGCTGTTGCATCGTGAGTTCGGCAGGTCTGCTGCCGAACAGGGCCTCTAGTAAATGGAGTCCTGTGGATAAGAAAAAAAAGAAAAAAAAAGAGAAAAAAGGATGACACACTTGGGAGCCCCTGGTGTGGTTGAGCCGCACTCTGGGCCTTTTGTGGTCGTGCCCCTCCCCTATGCCCATGGTATCTCCAGAGCGTAATGATGTACGCGAAGGACCAGTCTTGTAATTTTGCAAGGGCTGGGGTTGGGGCCGTATTGCTACGTGTGCTCGGGACATTCCAGGTGGTCTTGTTGTAGGTTACTCCGGGCACGTTTGGCTGTATCCGGTCGCTTAACGGCTGGACTTGAAAATTTCCTTAAGAGGCTGCTTTGTACTTCTGCCGCGAGAGCCGCTGTGTGTTCCTCCATTCGGAGGGAGCGTTCAGTGTTTCCGTTTACCGTGATGACTCCTCGAGGGCCTGGCATCATGAGCTTGAGATATGTGTAGTGCGGCACCGCGTTGAACTTTGCAAACGCGGTCCGTCCGAGCAGAGCATGATAGCCGCTGCGGAACGGAACTATGTCGAAGATTAACTCCTCGCTTCGGAAGTTATCCGGGGATCCGAAGACCACTTCAAGTGTGACTGAGCCTGTACAATTGGTCTCTACACCTGGTATGACGCCTTTGAAGGTCGTCTTTGTGGGTTTAATACTTGAGGGGTCTATGCCCATCTTGCGCACTGTATCCTGATAAAGCAGGTTCAGGCTGCTGCCGCCGTCCATCAGGAATCTGGTGAGGTGAAATCCATCGACGATTGGGTCTAAAACCAATGCGGCAAATCCGCCGTGGCGGATACTGGCGGGGTGGTCCCTTCGATCAAAGGTGATCGGGCAGGAGGACCATGGGTTGAACTTCGGGCCGACTGGCTCCATCGCATATACGTCCCTGAGTGCACGCTTCCGCTCCCTTTTGGGTATGTGAGTTGCGTATATCATGTTCACCGTCCGCACTTGTGGGGGGAAACCCTTCTGTCCTCTATTGTTCGGCGGCCGGGTCTCTTCCTCGTCATCGCTATGCAGCCCCTTGTCATTGTTTTCGGCAATTAACTTGCCTGCCTGCTTGAATACCCGACAATCCCTGTTGGTGTGGTTAGCTGGTTTTTCAGGGGTGCCGTGTATCTGGCACGAGCGATCGAGTATTCGGTCCAAATTGGACGGGCCCGGAGTAGTTCTTTTGAATGGCTTTTTCCGCTGACCGGGTTTCGAGCCTCTGAATCCGGCGTTGACTGCCGTATCCTCAGTGTTATCGCCGTTAACGCGGCGTTTGTTCTTGTTGCGACGCGACCTGCCACTGCGGTCCTTGGTATCCGGACTGCCAGAATTTTTGCTGAGGTTGTTACTGCGGGCTAGCCAGCTGTCCTCTCCCGCGCAGAAGCGGGTCATGAGTGATGTGAGGGCTGCCATGGATTTCGGCTTTTCCTGTCCTAGGTGCCGGGCAAGCCACTCGTCGCGGATGTTATGTTTGAAGGCTGCGGGGGCCTCTGCATCCGGACAGTCGACGATTTGATTTTTCTTTGTTAAGAACCGTGTCCAGAATTGTCTGGCCGATTCGTCTGGCTGCTGAATTATATGGCTTAGGTCATCGGCGTCTGGTGGTCGCACATATGTGCCCTGGAAGTTGTCAAGGAATGCGGCTTCCAGGTCCTCCCAACACCCAATTGATTCTGCTGGCAAGCTGTTAAGCCAATGCCGAGCTGGTCCTTTAAGCTTGGGTGGGAGATACTTGATGGCGTGAAGATCGTCACCGCGGGCCATGTGGATATGAAGGAGATAGTCTTCGATCCAAACCGCGGGGTCTGTTGTGCCATCGTAGGATTCAATATTCACGGGTTTAAATCCTTCGGGAATTTGATGATCCATTACTTCATCTGTGAAGCATAGTGGGTGTGCGGCGCCTCTATATTGGGCTATATCACGACGTAGCTCAAGCGAGCTTTGTCTATTGTGTTCGGCCCGGCCGGAGTTGCTATATCCGGTGCGACGGTCGTCGTCGCGCATCGTGGGGCACCCACACGATCCGTAGATCGATCTTGATTGTCTTGCCTTATCCTCCAATATGTCTCGCAAGTCCGGCGCATTTCTCCGTGGCTTCGTACTTTTCGAGTGGTGCCGGGGTACGGTTCTGGTGGAGGGCCTAGAGGCCTCTCTGTCGCGGCCACGAGGTGGTCGGTCAGCCGTATTGTGCGCTGGTGATGCAGGTTTATATGTCTCCTCTTCTAATTGGGGGAGCAGCTTGCGTTTGGGGTAGCTTTTGGAGGGGCGTTCGAGTTCATGCTCTTCAGCCGCAAGGACTTCAGTCCATCTGTCGGCTAGCAGATCTTGATCAGCTCTAAGCTGTTGCTGCTTTTTCTTGAGGCTGCTTGCCGTGGCCGTAAGCCTGCGTTTAAAATGCTCTTGTTCGACGGGATCCTCAGGCACGACGCATTCGTCGTCGTCGAGGCTTGCCTCGTCTCCGGAGGGAGGTATGTAATTATCATCCTCTACCTCTTCGTCTGCCGCTCTCTCATGAGGGCTGGCTTCTCCGTCCTCCTGTGCTGAATCTTGCTGGAGGGGGTTGTCTTCGGCACTGTCTGGGGTGTTATTATCTCCGGTGCCGGAATCTCCATTCTTGCTGTGGCGGGATTTAGAGCGGCGCCGATGACGCCGGCTCTTAGGCTGTTTCTTGGAGGGGTCTTCCTCCGCTTCTTCCTCGCCATTCCCATCCTTTGGGATGTCCACCATGTATATGTCATATGACGAGGTGGCCTTCCAGTGCCCCATAGGCGCTAGTTCTTGGTCGTCTCCGGCATCGTCGTCCATACCGTCGATGTCTTCGGAGTCGTAGTCTAGCATGTCGGTTAGATCGTCGACAGTGGCTATAAAGTGGGTGGTGGGTGGGCTTTGAATTTCTTCGTCGTCCGCATCCCAACCGTCCTGACCGTAGTTCGGCCAGGGCTCTCCTGATAACGAGAGATACTTTAGCGAATTCAGGATGTCGCCGAAAGGTGAGTGTTGAAAGATGTCCGCGGCGGTGAACTCCATGACCGGCGCCCAATCGGATTCGATTGGAGGGGGCGCGGGAGGTTCGGAGTCCGGCGAGGAGTTCGGCACCTCGGAGTCACGAGCCTCGCCGTATTCGGTTCCATCGCCGTAGATGTAGCAGCCCCCGAGGCGGTGTCTAGCCACCCATCCTCGATCTGCGCAGCCGGCTCCGAATTGAGGATCGGAGCGGACTCGTGTGCGGCCTCCAGGGCACTGTCCGGCAGTAGAGCTAAGTCATGCCCATCGTGACAGTGCGGCGCGCTCGACTGTGGCTCGAATCCATCGGAGATCAAGTCTCCGCGGATGTCAGTCGTGAAGTTCAGACTTTCAAATCTGACCTGATGGCCAGTGGCGTAGCTTTCAATCTGCTACAGATGGCCAAGCGAATTGGCCCGCAGTGCAAAGCCGCCGAATACGAAGATCTGTCCGGGGAGAAAAGTCTCACCCTGGACCGCGTCGTTGATGATCGAAGGAGCGATCCAGCCTATCGGTGACGACACAGAGGAACTCTCAATGAAAGCACCAATGTCGGTGTCAAAACCGGCGGATCTAGGGTAGGGGGTCCCGAACTGTGCGTCTAGGCGGATGGTAACAGGAGACAAGGGACACGATGTTTTTACCCAGGTTCGGGCCCTCTCGATGAAGGTAAAATCCTACTCCTGCTTGATTGATATTGATGATATGGGTAGTACAAGAGTGGATCTACCACGAGATCAAGGAGGCTAAACCCTAGAAGCTAGCCTATGGTATGATTGTTGTTCGTCCTATGGACTAAAACCCTCCGGTTTATATAGACACCGGAGAGGGCTAGGGTTACACAGAGTCGGTTACAATGGTAGGAGATCTACATATCCGTATCGCCAAGCTTGCCTTCCATGCCAAGGAAAGTCCCATCTGGACACGAGACGAAGTCTTCAATCTTGTATCTTCATAGTCTTGGAGTCCGGCCGATGATGATAGTTCGGCTATCCGGACACCCCCTAGTCCAGGACTTCCTCACCCACATTTGACACTTATGATGAGATCGATCTTGTTTATTCATATGATTTATCAAGGCGTGCATTGTCTGCTTTCCTCTTTCTGAGTCTGGCTTCATTTCTTTTTGTCATATGTAGTGTAGGCTTCTCACCTTTAACTCTATTATTCTGAATATGACGCCTTATTAAATTGCTTCAGAGTGTCTTGTCACTATCTTGCCTGCTTGTTGGCGGCATAGAACCTTGACTAACACGCCAAAATGGCCCCATAGTGGAATCCAAAGGTCTACCAGCCTCATCATTTCCACGAATTCTCTCACAAGTGATTCAACCATATGATGCCTTTGAGTGTGATCCTTTTCACGGAGAGGTGGTAAATGATCTACAAAATTACCTAGACTGTGAAAATATTTCCATGTAAATTATCTATAAAATTACCTAGAAAGTGACAAGCATTTTAGTAAACGTCCTGGACTGTCGGGGCCCTCATGTTGCCGTCGCCTACCGCAAAGTCAACCCACGCAGACCCCAACACTTGGTCCGTCGTGGCAGATTCACCTGGATTGTTTGGGTACCTACTTGCACACAAAGCATAAATTAAGAACTCGAAGCGGCTTTTCTCATTTATCCTCTACCGCGAACTCGTATACAAGAACCAGCTTGTGCAGAGGACTGCAATGAAATTCAAGACTTAGGCCTCTGTGGAGCTCCAGACCTTCATCTCTTAGGATTTGGGGATGAATTACCCTTCCTTATCACCTTTCTCCCACGCGAGTTGTTGGATTGATTGGACCGGTCGAATAAACTTTATTCCTGAGATGTATGGTTGACTTGAGGCTCTTATGCTTCTTGAGTGAATGCTACTTGTGTCCAAGGTTGTCAGAATCACGATTTTTGTATACGATTCTATGACTTTATGATCCAAACTAACCCATCCGATTCTATAATCTTAGTTAATAGAATCTACATTTCTACGATCCCGATAGTTAAGGTCCTACGATTTATGATACTACCATCGGAGATCGGATCCGATTCAAAATCGTGATTCTGACAACCTTGCTTGTGTCCTTGTGTTTGTTTGTGTTTAGCCTCTAGTTCTTAGGTCTTAGTGTTCTTCATGATTCCTCCTCCAGTTTGCAAATATCCGGCAAACCCGCTAAAAGTTTTGTAATACCATACTCGGCCCTCTAGTCTAGGAGATTTTTGTTGGGCTACCCCAGATAACAAATGAAAATAGGCCAAAATCTTGTTTTTGATCTTCCCCAACCCATCTCCACTCAAAGAATGGCGCTCAAGCTCAGCCACAGTGTGCCGATATGATACGCGTGCACGGCGCCGATGGTTCATGGAGGAGTATGGGAGATGAGTGACGTGTGGTGAGGTCCACGCGGGCGCAACCTTCTGGCAGCAATGCTTTCGGGTGCGCGGCTGCATCGGTTCAGGTGGTGTGACAACGTCGGTGGCACAGGCACGGTGGCTGCGGGAGCATGTCAGGCCTTTTATCACCTCCCTCTCAGTAACATTCCCTACCGGCTCTTTTTCCTCTGAAAAAGGCGAATATATAGATAAAAGTGGGTTGCCACTTCTGGTCCATATTTTTGTTAATTATTTGAGGGATTCTTCTGGTACCATGTTGCATTATTTCTCATCATGTCGACACCTTTCTGAAAAATAAAACGAGAATTGCACGCAAGCAGCACGTGAGCACGGCTTAATTAAGCGTCTCCAAGGCGAGCTGCTGCTAATCGCGGCCATGGACGACGGGAACCTCGACTGCTCCTCCATGGGCAGCTACTTCGACGACATTCTCATGAACACGCAGCAGGTTGCGTGCTGCACCCACACCCACACCTGCAACCTCCCCGCCCACCACCTCCCCCACCCGCACACCCACACCTGCCTCCACGTCCACTCCAAGATCGCCGCCTCCGCCTCCTCCGATGCCGGCGCGGAGACCCCGGCCGAGTTCGAGGACGCCCACGCCACCTCCAGGAGCAAGAGGCGCCGCCCGTCGGGCAACCAGGCGGCCGTGCGCAAGTACCGAGAGAAGAAGAAGGCGCACACGGCGCTGCTGGAGGAGGAGGCGGCCCGTTTCAGGGCTATGAACGAGCAGCTCGCCAAGAAGGTCCAGGACCACGCCGCGCTCGAGGCCGAGGCGGCCAGGCTCCGCTGCCTGCTCGTCGACGTCAGGGGCAGGATCGAAGGGGAGATCGGCGCCTTCCCTTACCAGCGGCGCCCGGCCAGGGGCGCCGGCCAGGGCGGTGCCCGGGTTATGAGCTCATGTGATTTCATAGCAACCTGTGAACAACCTCATACGTGTTTTCTTTAATATCAGATCAGATCTATGCAATGGAGAATATTATTCTCTGAGGTAGCGGGCTAGTGCTGAAGAGCGGTTGACATGGAAGGAGGGAGGACGGTAGCGACAGTCGTCGGTAGGTTGAAGAAAGAGGCGAGTTGCCGGATCTAATAACGCGGATCGAGGACAGTGACCTATATTCTCGGCCAACTCAGGATCAAACTTTAGATTTGATGCCCCACACGGTTTAGTGTTCAGTAGATGTCGTGTGAGTGTGTGCTTGTGTGTCTACTCTGTATTTGGTGGTTCTACGAAAATAAATCTATAGGGATTTGAATAAACTCGACTTCGTTGTATGCAAACATTATTTATACTAAAAACGTGGGGGCAGTGAAAACAAGGGAAACCAACGCATTGACTTGCCGTTACTTAGACGAATTAAAACCATAGTTTTAAATAGCGCGCTAAGCATCTTAGCGGTGGACCTCTTCCAAATGCTATAGCGTGTGCTATAGCGGAGCTATATCGCGCTATTTAAAATGTTTGTTCATTTGTTTGGACCAAAGTCTCTTAGCGCAAGACGTTTTGTAAACGCTATAGCGGGTATTTAAAACAGTGATTAAAACCACGGTTGCGTGCCTTGAGGGCAACTCCAACGCACGATCCTAAATGATTCAGTCGCGTGCATTGAAGATAAATGGATACAAAACGCCACCCAATGCACGGGAGCAAATTGATGTTTTTGACCCATTTCCATCTCAATTTTGGGCCGCGTTTGCGTCCAAACAGACACGCGCGGACGGGCGCGGCGCCAAGAAGGTCCAGGATCATGCCGCGCTCGAAGCCAAGGCGGCCAGGCTCCGCTGCCTACTCGTCGACGTCAGGGGGAGGATCGGAGGGGAGATCGGCGCCTTCCCTTACCAGCGGCGGCCGGCCAAGGGCGCCGGTCAGGGCGGTGCCCAGGTTATGAGCTCATGTGCTTTCATAGGAACATGTGAACAACCTCATATGTGTTTTCTTTAATATATATCAGATCAGATCTTTACAATGGACAATATTATTCCTGAGGTAGTGGGCTAGTGCTGAAGGCCGCACTAGTAGAAAAAGGGTCAAACGTGCAGCACATTAGTGCCGTTTTGTATTAGAGCCGGCACTAATGTATACATTAGTGCCGGTTCGAATGGATTTGCATTAATGCCGGTTCGTGTTGAACCTTTAGTACCGGTTCGTGGCACGAACCGGTACTAAAGGGGTGGTGGCAGGCTGGCGTCAGGCCGGGGCCCCACGATCACCTTTAGTACCGGTTCATGGCACGAACCGGTACTAAAGGGGTGGTGGCAGGCTGGCGTCAGGCCGGGGCCCCACGATCACCTTTAGTACCGGTTCGTGGCACGAACCGGTACTAAAGGTCTAACCTTTAGTACCGGTTCGTGCCACGAACCGGTACTAAAGGGGTCTGACCTATAGTGCCGGTTCGTGCCACAAACCGGCACTATAGGGCAATTTTCGCATCCGATGGGAAAATGTAAAACGGCTATAACTTTTGCATACGATGTCGGAAAAAAACGTATAATATATCAAAAAATTCAGCACGAAAATCCGCATCCGATGGAGACAGCCTACGACCTATTTGGAATTATTTAGAATCCTCAAATTCCAAAAGGAAAAAATTATTTCAATTTTTTGAATTTTGGTCAAATAATTTCAGTTTTTTTAAAAAAATTGGTTAAATCTGGTCAAACTACTTATTCAAGAAGTATTAATGTTACTACATAATTATTCAAGAATATTAGTGTTACTAAATAATTATTTCAATTTTTTGAATTTTGGTCAAATCTAGTCAAACTATGGTCAAACTGGGTCAAGCTATGGTCAAACTTATTCAAGAAATATTAGCGTTACTAAATAATTACTGTTTTTTAGAATATTAGTTTCAAACTCAAACGGTGAAATGTGTGACTTCATGCTCAAGCTAAACTCCTGAGGGTTAATAGGATTAACATCTTACTATTGTCAGGAAAACAACAAGTGCAGACTCGGAAACGAAGGAGAATAGAACCCGAAAGTTAAACGTGCTCGGGCTAGAGTAGTGAGAGGGATGGGTGACCAGTCGGGAAGTTAGATGATTTGGAATGAGTGATCCACACTTGAGCAATTAAGAGAGGTGATTAGAGACTAAATCATCAAATAATTCAGAAAAATTAAAAATCAAAAAAAAAATCAAAATTTTTTTTCCAAAATTTTCAAAAAGAAAAATAAAAAAAAACCTTTAGTGCCGGTTGGTAACACGAACTGGTACTAAAGGTCCCCCATACCGGGGTTCGAGCTCACGCCACGTGGTGGCACTTTAGCGCCGGTTCGTGCCGAACCGGTACTAAAGGGGGGGGGGGGGGGGGAGGGGGGCTTTAGTGACCACCTTTTAGTGCCGGTTATGGAACCGGCACTAAAGGCCCTTACGAACCGGCGCTAAAGCTCCATTTTCTACTAGTGCCGGTTGACATGGAAGGAGAGAGGACGGTAGCGACAGTCGTCGGTAGGTTGAAGAAAGAAGCGAGTTGATGAAAACTTTAGATTTGACGTCCCACATGGTTTAGTCTTCAGTAGATGTCCTGTGCACTCCCTTGTGTTCTCTTTACTTGGCACATTAGAATTGTAACTTCGTAAAGTTCGGCCAACTTTGTGAAAAAAATCTAGTGAGGTACATGTATGCGTGTATGCTAGCTGTATATATTTGGTGGTTCTATGGAAAAAAAATCTAGTGTTTCGAATAAACTCGATTTCATTGTACACAAACATTATTACAAAAAAAGTGGGGATATTACAAAACAAGGGAAACAGACACATTGGCTTGCCATTGCTTACATGAATTAAAACCACAATTGCATGCCTTGATCAGGGTGATGCCCTACCGATATGTTTGGAGTGATTGCCAATCTCTGTCATATGTGGCTGTCTATTCTGTTGCACCTGCATGTCACTGGATTACTCAATTTCGTCCATCGTCGGCAAGAGCTATGATGACGCAATGATGGCATGTTTCATCGTGTGTTCGGCATTCGCTTATAGTCATAATTGTAGTCTCCTTGATGCTACCATGTACCAGGGGAACATCCCGAGACCCAAAATCAGCCCACCAGGTTATTCACAGACCCAACAGGCCGTTGTGCAACCCAGGGCTGCTACCAGTTGGTAGGGCCTCCTCCAGAAAGGCGCCAACAACTAGGTGCACAAGAAGGCTTTCCGAAATCTCGGAGAATCTTCAATTGTCCGTAAACGACTAGGATCCCTATAAACGCTAGGACCTGCCCCCTTTAAAGGAGGAGGGGGGGGGGGGGGGGGGGGGGGGGGCTGGCCGACATGCATCTACCCTTATCTCAAAAGAACCTACAAGATCATTGTGATCTTCTCCATTGTAATCAAACCCCCTAATGCAGAGCATATACACCATCAGTTCTATCCAAGAAGGAGTAGGGTATTACTTCATCGTGAGGGCCTAAACCTGAACCTGGGTAAAAACTTTGTGTGCACTCTCATCCGGCCTTCCGGCTATGTGCTATACCCTATCGTGTACTCATGGTTATTGCCGAAAATATGAACTGAAACTCCTCTTTGTTTAAGTTTGTTTTTGTCAGCGACTTTAATTATCTGATCTTAAAGAAACACCTTAATAAGCCAAAAAGATATTTGGACGCAACTCAAAAAAGACGAGTGGATTTTCTTTTGGATTAGGTAAAATAATAGTTTAAAAATCCTTACCAGTGAGTGAACTGAAAGGACAACCGTTTCACCTGCCGTATATTTAAATGATATTCAAGCTAATTAAGAAAAAAAAGATGACCTCGGATGATATGTGTATTTGATCAGAATAGACCATGAAGCTAGCTCAACTTAGTTGGTCCTAGGTCAACAGTGGAGGTGCTTCTATATGGGTTATTTATTAGATAAAACCAAAACCAGCCCTTATAAGAACTTTCTCACAAGAATATGAAATTACAAACAAGTCCTTCAAGAAATAAACACTGTCTTCCTTCCACATTCAAGGATGGCACGCCATCAGCGAAGTCCTTGCTACCTCGGAGCAATCTTATTGAAACCCAGAAGTTTGAAGAAGCAACAGCCAGGAAGTCATCGATGTAACTCAGAGATGTCGAGGACCACATTTTGACTGATCGCAATCTTGGAGACGCTGACACCAAGGAGAGCAAGAAGATAATCCCAACTCCATCCGGACAGAGGAGAGGACTCAAATCTCGCAAGTTCCTTAACGAGGTAAATCTAGCTTACCTTCATCGATGGAGAAGGAACTCGAGAGTAAAATAACACAAGACATCATTGCCTCCATAGGGCGCCGTCGGTCACATTGACGGAATGAAGATAAAAAGCGAGGCCCATGATCTGCCTCCGTGCTAAATCTACACATGCCCACCTCCGATGCCAAAGAACATCCTTGGAACGAGGAGAGGACGAGGAGGTCTTATTCGATGCCGCTGATGGCACCATCGCCTCACCACCACCATCTAGACACATAGTCTTAACCCTAAGTCCCTAACTAAAGTTGTGCGATCAGAGATTGCAGACACACCGCACACCGGGTTCCCTCCGCCTCGCCGATGCTAAAGGGCACCTAGAAGTGAGGGAACAATCGGTGGAAGCCCTAAGGAGGAGCCCTAGTTGCACCTGTTTTCTCTCTTTGGTGGAGGCGTACCTGTTCGAGCATGTATGGCGTCTATCCTTGTTTGGTCTTGTGGAACTCGCAGGGGTACGCACTTGCGCAGATGCATGGGCGACGATCCGCAAAGTTGTTGGATCCCGCACGAGTTCACAACAAGTTTTAGTTCTAGTTTCTGAAACTTCCGAGTTTTTCGGTCACAAGTTCTGAGACATACGATTTTTGGGTCGCAAGTTCTGTAACTTACGATTTTTTCGGTCGCTCATACAAATTTTTAGAACTTGAAACATAACAAAGTTTTAAAAACTCATCAAAACATATCAAAATGGATCTCATATTAAAGCCCTCGTCACTAAACATGAATACCCAAACAAAACTTAATTTGAACCTTTCGTTCAAAATATATGAAAGATTGAAAATCGAAAGCCGGAAGAAAACGAGGTTGCGTGCGCCCGCCCCTGCATGCTACAAATCCCTCCCCTTGGTCTTATTGTTGTTGTCATCGGAATAATAGATTGTTCGAACAGTTGCTCCGTGTGAAAAACTTCCCTTTTTTTGCAATCTTGATCGATTTCTCCACGTGAGGTTGTGCTATTTTTTGCCTTGTAAACGTTGAGAAATCAACCTCAGATGAAACAAATGAAAATTGCTAGTTTAACACCATGTTTGTGCAATTTTGCACTACAATATAACTTTGTACTATACTAGCGATAAGTAATATGAATAGGAGGGAGTAGTATCGTTGTAATTTACATCTTAATTTGTGATAAATTATGCATCTTCATTTTAAGTTTTTGGTGTACTGGCCACAACCCAACAATTTTATTTTTCTGGCGGCAAGCAGCCTCAACTGTCCGGAAAAGTAGGATCTGATCGCACGAGGCGATCAGGAGGCGACGAGGCCCTTGCCCGCCGCCGGTGACGCCTCCGGTTCCCTCTCTCTCCGTCGGCCGCTCCGGCGGCGGGAGGGAGGGGGAACCTCGGGTCTGTTCGCTAGGTGGGTGTGTGGTAGGGTTAGGGTTGAGGGAGACGCTGCCGAGGCTATTGCGGTGGTGTCGCGTCGGAATAAGTTTCTTCGGGCTCCGTTCGCGGTCAGGCGAGGCTTTTGCCTTCGTCTAGGAGCCAGCAGAGTTGGGGATCCCCGGATCTCGTCGAGGTTGCGGGCTATGGTGGCTGGAGGTCCATCGGCACTGGCCATTTGGGTTCTCAGATGGGCGATGGATGCAGGGAGACGAAGACCCTTCTTCTTCCTTGTTGGTATGATTTGCTGCTGCTGTTCTTCTCCTTCCTCTGCGCTGATGCTGGTGGGAGATCCTGCTTTGTCCGGGCGGATGGCCCGGCCGCAATGTTGGACCGGTCGGATGACTCGAGTTCTCTTCCTTCTGGAAGGGACACTTTTTGCGGTACTCAAAGCCAAAGCTGGCGACGACTGTTGCAGGTGTGTTGGATTGATGTCCATGCCCTCTCAGCGCTGGTGTCAAGAAAGGAGGAAGCAGCGTGGCAACAATTGTACTGTGGTCGAAGATGATGACCTGCTTGCGATTGGTTGCAGATCCTTCTGCTGCAGGGGTCTTCTCTCAAGATCCAGGGATGATGACCCAGGGCTCTGGAGATCTTCTTGTGTTATGGTTGTTTTAGGATACTCTAGGTGTTCATGGTCCTTCGTGTTTGCGTTTCAGTGTGCTTGCAAGGGTCAACTTCGTTGTACTCAATCGTGATATGAATGAAAAATTTCTCAAAAAAAAAACAATTTTATTTTTCTTTCAAGCAGTTACATATTTTGTCCCCTTTTCTCTCTCTTCCATCACCCACGAGGCTAAAAAGTATGTTTGGCCAGTAAGAAAATAGAAGAGTACACGTATCACACTAGTCCACTATGTCGTCAGGTGCTAACCAAATTGGCGTCAGGAATATATGTCGTCATTGTGTCGCCATTGCCAGCCACAGCCATAGCTCAGTCGCAGAGCAGAGCAGGCGATGTTGTCATCTTGGCAACACCATGATCACCATGTGTTGTTATACCGACGAAGCGTATTACATTCCGCTTTATCATCCCTCCAGGATGGACGAAAGCAAAATTAATCCATGGTGACAGGCATCTGCGACCTCCCAGCAGACTGCCTGGCGCTGGTCGCCTCCCTGACCTCCCCCGGGGACGCGTGTAGGTTGGCGGCCACCGCCGTCGCGCTCCGGGCGGCTGCCGACTCCGAACAGGTCTGGGGGACCTTCCTCCCGGCGGACTGCGTCGACATCCTTGCGCGGTGTAGTGCTGCCGGTGATGAGCGCCGCCGGGAAGGAGAAACGAATAAGCAGCTCTTCTCCCGCCTCTGCGACTGCCCCGTCCTTCTCGACGGCGGCAAGCTGGTAATTTCTTTTGTTGCACAACTATTACCGTTCGAAAGTGCATGTGCGTATCAATATATCTCATCTGACATTGGCATATATCCATCGGTCGGGCAAGAAGAGCTTCTCGCTGGAGAGGCATAGCGGCGCCAAGAAGTACATGATAGCTCTGTGGCACGGGTTTGGTGGCTACCAGTACTACGGATTGGAGGACTCGTCCACTCACACTTTCACCTTCACTCCAGGTTTTGCTTTCGTCCTCTCATCTGGCATAATTTTACGGTTAAAATCCAGTCATTTCTGTAAGCCTCGTAATCCTTTTCTTCTCCACCAAACGCAAAATTAGGTGATTGAGATCTACAAAAGGTTTCTACGAACTTAATGTTAGCAAAGAGGGACTTCTTAATTTAGCTTCTTTCGCCGACGAGTGCACTTTAACTTTTCTTTTGTTTAGATTTGAGATACGGTCTAGGCAATAATTTAGGCTGCGTTTAGCTTTACGGTGTATTACCATTTATGTGAATTTCGTTTGCTGAACTTATGATTGCTTATTGTAGGAGCTTTGTTTACCTCTTTTGCCTACTTGTGTGGCTAATTCTCCAAAACATATTATTTATATAACCGCAACACACCACAACACAGTTCAACTGAGCGCCTTTGGGTTCTTGGCGTCAGTGTGCAGCTGCGCTCTAGGGAGGTGAGCATTTCATTGTCCGACGGTGTGGCGCCCTATGAGCCAGGACAAGGGGCTCCTTTCGGCGATGGAATTGGATGGTGCTGGTGTGCCAGACGTCCAAGCGATGACGATGGCATAGCTTTCATAGACGGCTGGCCTCCCTCACGAGGTGGCTTCCTTCGCAGCGTCGGTCCTTCAATCATGTTTGAGGGCTCCAATGTCTAGTTATCTTTTCTTTTTGGGCATTGTTGCTGCTCCTGTGCTCCTTTATAATGCCAGAGTTTTCTCTTTTCTTCCTGTGTTTTTCAGTGTTGTGTTGAATTGTATTGTTGGTTGTAAGGGCTTCAGTTTTTAAAGCCGGGCGCCATCCTCTTTTCTAGAAACTGAGCCTTACTATTTTGTCCTGTAGATTCCGTGAGGTGGCGGCTCACTCATACATGTTGTGGGTGACGTGGACATCATCATGAACACCAAGAACCTCTCGGCGTCGATAGAGGCTATGTGGCCTATCTTGTATATAGGGTGCATTGGTTGTACAGACACATCTCAGAACCAAAACCAGGAAGCTGTAGGAGTCCTGCTTCGCTGCCATTTGCAACATGATTGCAACCATCTCATGCGTCATAAGCACTTGTGATCTCTGTTATGCGATTGGGTTGGGAACTCAATGGATGATCATGATCATCTATGTTCGTGGACACATTGGAGAAGAATAGAAGTTTGAAGCAGCAGCTGAAACCTGATGGAGCGAGCATGATGAGCGATGGATGATGAGCAAGAGATTAACATAGAGCTGGACCAACATTGGTCATGTAGGTGCCATATATACCATAGAAGGGATCGAGATTTTTTTTTTCAAAAAGGGGAATATATTAATATCGCGAAGATACCAATTACACCCGGCAAAGGATCGAGATATGACCGAGAGGAATGGAAAGTTGAGATCATGTCTAATTGTATTAGATGGATACAAATTCACCGTATGGTTAAGTCTGTTTATGGGGATATTGCAATTTGCAATGCTGTGTTAATTTTTTGCTACTTCCCTAATTAATTAATTTATCTAGAAATGAAACTCGAGGTCTGCTTCTATGCTTTCCGGAAGTTTTTTCCACGAAGATCAAAGCGTGTCAATGTCTCTGATTAGAGGTTTTAAACAACCAGCTTAGTGCGAGCAAAAGGTTGTTTCAAGTGGCCCCTTCAGTTTCCAGCGAGGCCACGATCTCTCCTCGACGACCCCTCCTGTTCCTCGCCGCGATCCCCTCCGCGTCGCCGGCAGAGCTCCTCGCCGGCAGCCCGGGGTACTCCCACAACCCCCTCCCTCTGCTCGCGCCTCCCATCCTCTTCCTTCCGCTCGCGCCTCCTTCTTACTCCCTGGAGCCGCAGACCTCCGCCGCCGACGCAACCGTAACCAAGTTTCCTCACCGCGATCCCCTCCACGTCGCTTCCTTGCCGGCAGCCCCGGATCCTCCTGCAGCGCCTTCCGTGGTCTCCACCTCGCACGCCTCCGTCCGGTCTCTCCTCGCCGGCAGCCCGAGGTCCTCCTGCAGCCTCCTCATCTGACGCCGCCGGACGTTCTCTCCCTCGGAGGCCGCCGGCCAAGCCCTACCCCAACGCCGCCGGCCCATCTTCCTTCTCCAACGCCGGCGCGCCTCCAATTTTCGAGCTTCTGGCCCCGTCGCCGGTCTTCCATGGACTCCGACAGGTGCGTTTCTTCTCTCATTTAGAATTTCTGCATTTGGTAAGAGCTTCGAGAGATACTCTGTAATAGAAAAACAGAGTGTTTTCCTCTCTTGTTGGATAAACAACCTTGTAGTGAAAGTAGATGTAGCTACTTGATAAGAATTCGCCCACCAGAATAAACAGCAACATTAGTTGTTTCCATCAGCCTATTCTCTGACTATTACTGTATTTTTTTTTCCATGAGCAATTTTGTATGGCTCACAAAATCAGCGAGTGGTTAAGACTTGAAATTAAATAGCCTAGATTGATGCTTGGCCACCAGAAGATGTGTGGTACTGGGTTTACAAGAGCTTGAATAAATTACACATCAGGCTCTCTTGATAAAAATTCCAGTGAAAAGTTGTTAATAATTTGCACCCTGAAGGCTTAATCTTTCCTCCGTATACAAGCTTTTTGCAAATCATAAAACAACTCTTGGTAGGGACTGTGTCAACTTTACAATTACATCAAGTGCAAAATTTGACAATTATAAAAGCTGATGGAAACAACTAAAGGAAACCTTGATGTCATTGCACAACAGATTTGAGTGTACCCTTTCTATGAGCTATACATCCTTTGGAATATGTACTTCTTTGTTGTTGTTTTCTTTTCATATTTTCCTTTTTGTTGCTAGCTGTGAAGATGGGATGGGTGATTTGCATGGTGATTTATTTGGATACAATACATCTGACAACCACAACATGGAGGTTAGATTGTTATGTTATAATTGGTTACTCATGTTGAAGTTTATGTGTGATAGGGATAGAAATCATTATGAACTGAACTGATAGGTAAACTGTTTATATTCTATTATAGGAAAATAGCAATGTGATAGGATCTCATGAGTCTGAAGCCATTCATGACATGTTTAGTAATTTGGGGGCAGAAAATGAGGCTCTTGATGAGTATTGAAAAATTGTCCAGATGACCTTTCAAAGTGAAGAAGACTCCTATAACTTCTATAATGCATACGCTAAAAAGTAAGGGTTCAGTGTTAGGAAGGATATTGTGAGGCGTGAGAAAAAAAATAGGAGAGATTTTCTATAGAAGATTTGTTTGCTCAAAGGAAGGGATTCATGATCCAGCCACGAGGGACATCAAGGACCAAAAAAGAAGGGAAAGAGCTGAGACTCGAGAGTATTATGGGTTGAACTGAGCATTAGACTTGATAAGCGGCGTGGAATCTGGTTTGTGGACAATTTTGTAGATGACCATAACCACATATTAACAACTCCAGATGAAACTCAATTTCTTCATTCCCATAGGAAAATCAAAGACCATCAGAAATCAGAAATAGTAATGATGTAATCGATAGGCCTCCATAAGTATCACATAATGGATGTGCACGAGTAGTGATAGAGCGGGCGCTGGATTTGTCGATAAGGACCTGGACAATTTCTCATCTAGGTACAAGAGGTCGGAATTGCGGATGGAGATGCAAATGCTACAATACAAGTGTTGAAGGCTAGGAAGGATAACAATCCAGAGTTCTTTTCTGAGTACCGAGTTGACAAAGAAGGTCATCTGAAGGACCTGTTTTGGTGTGACGGGCAGTCCCAGATGGATTACCAGTCGTTTGATGATATTGTCGTGTTCGACAGTACATCTGGATGAACAGGTACAAGATGCCTTTTGTTCCATTTGTGTGACTTAACCACCATCGGCAAACCACCATATTTGGATGTGGTATTGTGTCTGATGAGTGTGCTGACTCGTACATTTGGGTGCTTCGTACTTTTTTGAGGGTGATGTGTCAGGTAGAACCAAAGTCAATAGTAACATATAGTGATAATGCAATGATCAAAGCGACCAATTAGGTACTTTCAGGAACAAATCATCGTGTATACGCATATTGAGAAGGGAATCAAGAAGCATCTTCACTTCTTATACCTGGACTTATTCAGGTCATTCATATATGAGGTTTGCTCACATGATGTCTTTGAAGACAAGTGGAATGCATTTGTTGGGAAGTACCGAACTAGTAGGAACCAATACTGGTTGAATGGAATGTATAGTAAAAGGAGGTTGTGGGCTGCTGCATTTATGTGCGACAAGTATTTCATGCCCATGAAAACTAACCAACGGAGGAGAGTCTGAATTTGGTTTGCATCTACATCTCAATGGTTACATGTCCTTGTTTATATGCTAGAACACTATGAGGTATGTGTTTCGAACATGCGTCGTAGAGAGGCACAATCTGATTTTGTTGCATCACAACCTTCGCATGTTCTTGTTATGGATAGTTGTGCACTTGAAGGGGCTGCAACATGTATTTTCACATTTTCCTATTTTCAGCTAGTTCAAGAACAGCTACAGAAGGTACACATGTTTGATGTTGGTGAGGTAATTCTTGAGGGAAACTATACGAGATATAATTGATTTCTAACATAGTACCTGGATGGACATTCTCAGTTGAGTACACATGTCTTGGGGCTGATTCCGACATCAAATGCAGCTGCCGAAGGATACAGCGTGATGGCTTACCTTGCAAGCATATTTTCAGTGTGCTAAAGCATGTTAGGATGCCACATATACCGAAGTGTTGTGTGTTGGAGCGGATGTCCAAAAAGGCAAAAGGTGGCTTCCTTGGCTTAGGCATAGTGATTTGCATATTTGGACACTGAAGCAAGCACGGTATAATGAGTTGAGATCACTAGGGTCTGAGTTGTTTGACATGGTATCCAACCGTGATGCTAATTTTGTGGAGGTGAAGGACTATCTTCTTAGTCACTTGTCGAAGAAGAGAGGTTGTTCCAAACCAGTCAATGATGCCCAAGCACATGGCAATAAGAATATTGGAAGTGGAGTTATTCCTGAGCCTAGAGGTTTGGTGCTAGATCCGTTATGTGTAGTCACCAAGGGCACACCTAAAGGAAGAATAAAATCATTTGATGAAGGCCCAAAACCAAGACTATGCGGTCGATGTCGCAAACCTGGTCATGATATCCGTACGTGCCCTGATGCAATGTAGCAACAGTAAGTTGTTGCCGCAGATTGAGTTAGGTACGAATTTGTATTTGCATTTTGTAATTTATTTGTTGCGCAATCATTGTGTAGCCTGAAGTCTCATAACTTGCATATTTCATTTTTTGTCTTCTTAAAGGATCACTTGACAAAAGTAACTGAACCTGTGGGAGGAAGGCCATCATTGTTTAACGATACCACATAATATGTTCATTCTATCCAAGCGTTACTTGTAATGGCATCAGGGACAACGTTTCTGTAAGTGCTGGGCTCTGACTATGCTATCATTATCTTCTGTTTTTCTTTAGATGTTTCGAACATGAATGCACTTGTGACTCTGACTTTGCTATCATTATCTTTCATGTTTAGATGTTGTAAACATGACTGCAAGTGTGAAATGGAAGAAACGGAATGGTGGCTTCCCAAACTGGGCTCTTGCTAGAGTAGTAAGAAAGGTACTGTTGCGGCAAGATGTCTCCCTTTTGATCTTTGGTAATAAAGCAGATGTGGGTCTTGAAAACTGTTTTTTCAGGACAAGGTTTGCTTGACCTGACGGATGAGAGACCAGAGGTGCATACCTTTAGGTTGTGAAAACGAACATGGCAGTGTGTTGTGCAGGTGCGGGCGTGCGACATTCGGCATTTCGACTGGAACGGCTGGCTACGCCTAACGCGCATAAGGGCTAAGGAACCGGGATGCAACCAGCTAGATAATAGGCTGAACGTTATTTTTTTTCAATTCTGGAAGGTAGGCTTGAGCCTGTTGAAGCTTGTCCCCGTCCGGCAGATTCACGTTGCCAATATAATTTTTTAAAATAGCACTGTACCACAAACATAATTTTTAAATTACTACCGTACAACCCTTTTTTTCTAGGAGAAAATCACAGTCCATATCCACCGCATCACATTGCCAACAGGATTTTTTAAACCACTGTACCACCGTTTTTTTACTGCGAGCAAGCACAGTCCTTGTACATCACATCCCATTGTCGTTGACTAACTAACATATTGAAGATAAATCCACTATCCGAAGATCTATAATAGAATTTGGAGGTTGTTATGTATTGCTACACCCCACACCATTATCTCATATTTCTGGCATGTAGGAGTCCTGTCAAGTTGGTGGTTTGGCGAAATCCTCAGCAGAACCTCGCACGCCGAGCAGCTTCCCATATATGCACTGTAAGTTTTCATGAACTTCCCTCCCTTTTATCATTTTCACCTCTTCCATCTTGATTCTATCTGATGGAGTACATGTTTGTGACAGATGAGAGTAGGAAAGTATATTAGCAATCAATGTCTCTTTGCTAATAGTTAACGGATCGATGTGATACTTCTCTTTCAGTCTAATTTCTAATGATATGGAGTTTGCTTGTTCATCGAAATCTCTACGTGAATTCGTCAAAAATTGACCGATTCTCAAATTGAAGTCGTTAAAAAACTAGGTTTTGGATGCATTTTTAAAATTAGAGAAATTAAACTGCGGCCATATTTGTTGAAGTTTATTATCACTTCGTACAACCCAACAACTTTAACTTTCAAAATTGGGGATGCGGATTTAGATATAAACAACAATGATGTTTACTGTTTCTTCGGTGTCCCTTTTGCTGGAGCGGCAGTAAATAATATTAAACCACTACCCACTGATAGTGCTATGGTCGACAAGTACATGAATAAAAATAATAAAAAATAATGATAAAAGATCGGGTGAAAGAAATATTAGACAATAAATGTGCAAACGAGTACTTCATCAAGATATTCATGTTAATATTTCTGGGAATAGTTATGGCACCTACATCCCATGAAGAAGGGTCGGTGTTGTATTTGAGTCTCCTGAAAAATACAGCAAGCATAAAAAACATTAATTGGAATGAGTTCACACTTAGATTTCCGATGAACAACATCCATAGTCTGGCTACAAGACATGTTCAAGTCATATAATTTAATTACCGACCAGTTGTTGTCATGTGTTTCCTTTCTTTGTACTGAATGATTCGTCAGATTGACACTTAAAATAAAAGAGATGAGTGCATGATGATGATGCAAAGGCTGGGGTTTACCCCTTTTGAGAAAAAAAATCAGTGTCCTCACAAAATAAAAATAGTACACAAAGGAGAATATCAAATGCTAGAGTTAGCAGTAGCAATTTCCAATGATAAGATATAACCACGAGGCAACACATCAAGAAAAGGGAACCAAATTAAAGCCAGTGTTTAACAAGAGAGAAGTGTTTCATGAGTTCTGCTTCTATGCTTTCCTTGAAGTTTTCTGCACGAAAATTAAAGCGTATCAATGGCTCTGATATGAGGTGCTAAACAACCAGCTTAGTGCGAGCAAAGGGTAGTTTCATCCCTTCGTCCCTATCAATTTTTAGTTCCATATGGGTTCCCATGTCTAGTAGCCAAACTATTGATGTTGTCCATCAGAAATCTCAGTGTGAACTCGTTCCAATAAATGTTTTTTTATGTTCACTATATTTTCCAGCAGACTCAAATACAATGTTGGCACTTCTTCGTGGGATGTAGGTGCCAAGACTATTTCCGGCAATACTAACATGAACATCCTGATGAAGTGCTCGTCTGCATATTTAGTGTCTAATATTTCTTATAGAAGATCTTTTACAATTATTTTTTATTTTTTTATTCATGTATTTCTCGACCATAGCACTACCAGTGGTTAGTGGTTTAATATTATTTACTACCGTTCCAGCAAAAGGGATACCTAAGACACAATAAACATCATTGTTATTTATTTCTAAATCCGCATCCCCAATTTTGAAAGTTGAAGTTGTTGGGTTGGACGAAGTGATAATAAACTTCAACATACATGGCCGCAGTTTAATTTCTCTATTTTTTAAAGTGCATTCAAAACCTAGATTTTTAACGACTTCAATTTGAGAATCGGTCAATTTTTCGACAAGTTCACATAGAGATTTCTATGAACAAGAAAACTCCATACCATTAGAAATTAGACTGAAAGAGAAGTATGACATGGATCCGTTAACTATTAGCAGAGACATTGATCGCTAACATACTTTCCTACTATTGTCCGTCACAAACATGTACTCCATCAGATAGAATCGAGATGGACTAGGTGAAAATGATAAAAGAGAGGGTAGTTCAAGAAAACTTACAGTGCATATATAAGAAGCTGCTCAACCTCTGAGGTTCTGTTGAGGATTTCGCTGAACCACAAACTTACAAGACTCATGTGTGCCTTGAAATATGAGATAATGGCGTGGGGGTGTAGCAATATATGACAACCTCTAAATTATGTTATAGATTTTCAGATGGTGGATTTATCTTCAATTTGTTAGTTAGTTAGCAACAACAACGGGACATGGTGGATAAGGATTGTGCTTGCTCCCAGTAAAAAACGGTGGTACGGTGGTACTTTTAAAAATTCCGTTGGCAACGTGATGTGGTGGATAAGGACTGTGCTAGGCTCCCCAAAAACGGGTGGTACGGTGGTACTTTAAAAAATTATGTTGGCAATGTGAATCTACCAAACGGGGACGGGCTTGAACAGGATCAAGCTTAACTTCCAGAATAGAAAAAATAGCATTCATCCTATTATCTAGCTGGTTGCATCCCGGTTTCTTAGCCCTTATGCGCGTTAGTCTTAGCTACCCGGCACGTCGAATGCTGCACGTTCTCACCTACACAGCACACTGCCACGTCCATTTGCACAGCCTAATGGTATGCAAACTCTGCTCTCTCATTCGTCAGGTCAAGAAAATTTCCAAACCCTGTCCTGAAAAAAGAAATAGATTTTAAGACCCACATCTGCATTATGACCAGAGATCCCTAGGTTGGGAAGCCACCATTCTGTTTCTTCCTGGTCACACTTGCAGTTATGTTTACAACATCTAAACAAGAAAGATATTGATAGCAAAGTCAAAGTCACAGGTACATTCATGTTCAAAACATCTAAAGAAAAACAGAAGATAATGATAGCTTAGTGAGAGCCCAGCACTTACAGAAACGTTGTCCCTAATGCCATTAACAATTACCGATTGGATAGAATGAATATATTGTAGTATCAGTAAACATTGATGGCCTTCCTTCCACAGGTTCAGTTATTTTTGTCAAGTGATCCTTCAAGAAGACAAAAAAATGAAATATGCAAGTTATGAGACCTCAGGCTACACAATGTTAGTGCAACAAAGAAATTACAAAATGCAAATACAAATTCGTACCTGATATAACTCAACCTATAGCAACAACTTACTGTTGCTTGCATCATGGCTCGTATGGATATCATGACAAGGTTTTGGGTTTTCATCAAATTATTTCAATCTTCCTTTAGGTGCGCCCTTGGTGACTACGCATAAGGGATCTAGGACTGAACGTCCATGCCCGGGAACAACTCCACTTCCAATATTCTTATTTCCATGTGCTTGGGCATCATTGACTGGTTTGGAACAATTTCTTGAAGGAAATATGCCCTAGAGGCAATAATAAAGTTATTATTTATTTCCCTATATCATGATAAATGTTTATTATTCATGCTAGAATAGTATTAACCGGAAACATAATACATGTGTGAATACATAGACAAACTTAATGTCACTAGTATGCCTCTACTTGACTAGCTCATTAATCAAAGATGGTTAAGTTTCCTAACCATGGACATGAGTTGTCATTTGATTAACGGGATCACATCATTAGGAGAATGATGTGATTGACATGACCCATTCCGTTAGCTTAGCACTTGATCATTTAGTATGTTGCTATTGCTTTCTTCATAACTTATACATGTTCCTACAACTATGAGATTATGCAACTCCCGTTTACCGGAGGAACACTTTGTGTGCTACCAAACGTCACAACGTAATTGGGTGATTATAAAGGAGCTCTACAGGTGTCTCCAAAGGTACATGTTGAGTTGGCATATTTCGAGATTAGGTTTTGTCATCCCGATTGTCGGAGAGGTATCTCTGGGCCCTCTCGGTAACGCACATCAGTATAAGCTTTGCAAGCAATGTAGCTAATGAGTTAGTTATGGAATGCTGCATTATATAACGAGTAAAGAGACTTGCCGGTAACGAGATTGAACTAGGTATTAAGATACCAACGATCGAATCTCGGGCAAGTAACATACCGATGACAAAGGGAACAACGTATGTTGCTATGCGGTTTGACCGATAAAGATCTTCGTAGAATATGTAGGAGCCAATATGAGCATCCAGGTTCCACTATTGGTTATTGACCGGAAACGTGTCTCGGTCATGTCTACATAGTTCTCGAACCCGTAGGGTCCGCACGCTTAAAGTTTCGATGACAGTTATATTATGAATTTATGAGTTTTGATGTATCGAAGGTTGTTTGGAGTCCCGGATGTGATCATGGACATGACGAGGAGTCTCAAAATGGTCGAGACATAAAGATTGATATATTGGAAGCCTATATTTGGATATCGGAAGTGTTCCGGGTGAAATCGGGATTTTACCGGAGTACCGAGGGGTTACCGGAACCCCCGGGGGCTTAATGGGCCATAGTGGGCCTTAGTGGAGAAGAGGAGAGGCAGCCAGGGCTGGGCCGCGCGCCCCTCCCCCTAGTCCGAATAGGACAAGGAGAGGGGGGCGCCCCCCCTTTCCTTCCTCTCTCTCCCTCCTCTTTCCCCCCTTCTCCAAGTCCAACAAGGAAAGGAGGGAGTCCTACTCCCCCACCGGGAGTAGGACTCCCCATGGCGCGCCCCCTCCTTGGCCGGCCGCCCCCTCCCCCCTTGCTCCTTTATATACGGGGGCAGGGGGGCACCTCTAGAGACACAACAATAGATCATTGATCTCTTAGCCGTGTGTGGTGCCCCCCTCCACCATAGTCCTCCTCGATAATATTGTAGCGGTGCTTAGGCGAAGCCCTGCGATGGTAGAACATCAACATTGTCACCACGCCGTCGTGTTGACAGAACTCTCCCTCGACACTCGGCTGGATCGGAGTTCGAGGGATGTCATCGAGCTGAACGTGTGCTAGAACTCGGAGGTGCCATACTTTCGGTGCTTGATCAGTCGGGCCGTGAAGACGTACGACTACATCAACCGCGTTGTTCTAACGCTTCCGCTTTCGGTCTACGAGGGTACGTGGACAACACTCTCCCCTCTCGTTGCTATGCGTCACCATGATCTTGCGTGTGCGTAGGAATTTTTTTGAAATTACTACGTTTCCCAACATTTCTCTTCTTTGACAACTGACTAAGAAGATAGTCCTTCACCTCCACAAAGTCATCATCGCTGTTGGATACCATGTCAAACAACTTAGACCAAGTGATCTCAACTCATTATACCGTGCTTGCTTCTGTGTCTAAATATTCAAATCACTATGCCTAAGCGAAGGCCACCTTTCAACTTTTTGGACATCTGCTGCAACACACAACACTTCAGTATATGTGACATCCCAACATCCCATCACACCCTATCTTTCGACAGCTGCATTTGATATCGGAATTAGCCACAAAACATGTGTACTCAACTGAGAATATTCGTCCAGGTACGATATTAGAAATTAAATTATATCTCGTATAGTTTCCCTCAAGAATTACCTCACCAACATCAAACATGTGTAATTGTGTACCTTCTGTAGTTGTTCTTGAACTTGCTGAAAATTAGCAAATGCGAAAATACGTGCTGCAACCTCTTCAAGTTCACGATTATTCGTAACAGAAACAGACCAAGATTGTGATGCCACAAAATCAGATTATGCCTCTCCACGACGCATGTTGGAAACATGTACCTCATAGTGTTCTAGCATATCAAACAAGGAGATGTAACCATTGAGATGTAGCTGCAAAACTAAATTCAGACAATCGTTCCGTTGGTTAGTTTTCATGGACATGAAATACTTGTCGCACCAAAAAGCCGCAGCCCACAACCTCCTCTTTCTATACATTCTATTCAACCTATCCGGGTTCCTACTAGTTCGGTACTTCCCAACAAATGCATTCCGTTTGTCCTCAAAGACATAGGTGAGCAAACCTCATATATGAATGACCTGAATAAGTCGAGGTATGATAAGTGAAGATGCTTCTTGATTCCCTTCTCAATATGCCAAGAGCATACACGATCATTTGTTCCTGGAAGTACCTGACATATTGCTTTGATCATTGCATTGTCACTGTCTGTTATTACCGACTTTGGTTTTACCTGACACATCGCCCTCAAAAAAGTACGAAGCACCCAAATGTACGAGTCAACACACTCATGAGACATAATACCACATCCAAATATGGTGGTTTGGTGATGGTGGTTTAGTCCCACAAATGGAACAAAAGGCATCTTGTACCCGTTCATCCGATATGTGCTGTCGAACACGACAACATCACCAAATGACCGGTAATCCATCCGAGACTACCCATCACACTAAAACAGGTCCTAAAGATGACCTTCTTTGTCAACTCGGTACTCAAAAAAGAACTCTGGATCCTTATCCTTCCTAGCCTTCAATGCCCATATTGTAGCATTTGCATCTCCATCCGCAATTCTAGAACTATTGTACCTAGATGAGAAATTTGTAAGGTCCTTACCGATAAATCCAGCGCCCACTTTGTCACTACTCGTGCACTGAAAGCCATCCATTATGTGATGCTTACCGAGGCCCGTCGATTCCATCATTACTATTTCTGATTTATGATGGCTTTGATTTTCCTATGGGAACAAAGAAATCGGGATTCATCTAGAGTTGTTAATATGTGGTTATGGCCATCTACAAAATTGTCCACAAACCAGATTCCACTCTGCTTATCAAGTCCAATGCTCAGTTCAGCCCCACAATACTCTCGAGTCTCATCTCTTTCCCCTTTTTTCGGTCCTTGATGTCCCTCGTGGCTGGATCACGAATCCCTTCCTTTGAGCAAACAAATCCCCTATAGAAAATCTCTCCTATTTTTTTCTCACACCTCACGATATCCTTCCTAACATTGAACCCTTTCTTTTTAGCGTATGCACTATAGAAGTTATAGGAGTCTTCTTCACTTTCAAAGTTCATTTGGACAATTTTCCAATACTCATCTAGAGCCTCATTTTCTGCTCCCAAATTAGTAAACATGCCATGAATGGCTTCAAACTCATGAGATCCTGCCACATTGCTATTTTCCTATCATAAAATATAAAGATATTTGGTTGCAAATTAGGAAATGGTGGAGTGTTGAGTGAATTTGTTGAGCCCCTGGTTAACTCATTAGACTGCCGGCTCAATCGTTCCTATAAGAACGCCATACTTAATTGATACTTAAGCTAATTTAGAAAAGAATGTCCTCGTATCATATATATATATATATATATGCGCATAATATGGGATGTATTTTATAATAATAAATCATATAGTCAGCTCAGCCTAGTTGTTCATGGGCCAATAATGGAGGCGCTTCTATGTGTGTTTGAGTCTACGGTTTCGCCCCTATCAAATACTCCTGCCAGTCCAAAATATAAGGTGCATTAGCTTTTGAAAAGCCAAACTTTTCTATGTTTGATTGAGTTTATAGAGAGAAATGTCAATATACAAGATACCAGATCAGTACCATTAGATTCATCATGGAATATATTTTCATATATGTTAATTTTTCTACACACATGGTCAAACATTGAAATATTTGACTTTTGAAAAAAAAATAGACCTTGTATTTTGAGGAGTGATTACAACTAAATAAAGTAGCATTTTCTGGATTTTATGTCCAAATGGTATATTAATCTGGGTCCATATTAATCAAGATGAGTAGTTCTACCCTATCAGATACAACTCAAAAATCCTTTGAAAAACAAAAGGACAACTCAGTAAGATTTGTCACCGAAATAATATGAGTTTTCCAAACAGCTGCTTGCACCTAGTGGAAATTTTCTCCTTACCAAGTTTATACTATATTTGTAATCAAATCTTAATTCATAATGGATTATGTATCTTAATTTTAATGTTTTGGTTTAGAAGGTAGTTATGATCCAGCAATTATACTTTTCTTTCAATCTAGTTTTATATTTTGTCACTTTTTTCTCTCTCTTTCTCTTCAACCATGGGGCCAAAAATTATGTTTGCCCAATCAGAGAATAGAAGAGTACGTATTACACTAGTCCACTAATTACGTGTGCTACCAAAATTAGCTTCAGGAATGTCGTCATTATGTGGCCACAGCCAGCCATAGCCATAGGTCAGTCGCAGAGCAGAGCAGGAGATGTTGTCATGTTGGCAACACCGTGATCACCATGTGAAAGCATCCTTGTGTAAGTCTTTATCATCGCTTCCAGAGACAAATGATTAATCAACGCGTACGCATGGAGACGGAGACGGGCATCTGCGACCTCCCGGCGGACTGCCTGGCCCTCGTCGCCTCCCTGACCTCCCCCGGCGACGCCTGCAGGCTGGCGGCTGAGGAGCGATGGACAATGGATAGAGCAAGAGATTAACATAGAGTTGGACGAGCAGTGTCTGGAGGGGAAGGAGAGCAATGTTTCCATTGAGTTTAGAGGGTTCACAAGGTCACACAGGTGCCAGATTATCATAGAAGGGATCGAGATAAGGCCAAAAGGAATGGGAAAGTTAATTAGATAGATAAATTTACCGTGTGGTTAAGTCTGTTTTTGGCAATATTGCAATTTGCAACTATGATGTTGTGTTAATTTTGTGCCTCATAGTCAATTATTGGAGTATTTAACGAAAAAGTATCACATTTCATGGAACCGTGCCTACAAACTACTACGGTTTGTAGGCATGGTTTGACGAAATGTGGTAGTTTTTTGTTAAATACTCGATTTATTGTTTTAACAAAAAAAAAAGAATCGAGAACAAAGCTCTCATTGCATTTTCCACTCACAGAATTATCGAAGAGCATTTTTTTTCTAAAGGCTAAACACTTTCCTAATTCATCTATCTAGAAATGAAATACTTCTCTCTTGCCACACTCTGACTTTTTGGTTCTTTCTTCTTAAAGTGCTGCCTCGTGGCTAAACCTTGTCATTTGGAAATTGCTACTGCTAACTCTACCATTTGGTATTCTCCTTGGTGACCTGGCTGGTAGAACATGCATGACCATCTCAGATTCAAGCCCAGTGACCATTGTCCTAGCACAATCAAATTAGTGTGGAGATCTGATACATTAGGACATGCAGAAAAACTCTGCTTCCTTTGTTGGTCTTTTCCAAATCAAGTTATGCAGATTCCTATTGTCAATGCGGATTTTGATGATGAAGTTTGTTGAAGCATGCTCCTAATGCATTACTTCTCCCCAAAAAATGGTTTTTTTTTTCTTTTTTTCGAAAAGGGGGATTCCCCGGCCTCTGCATCAGAGTGATGCATACGGCCATCTTATTAACCAAATAAAGCAGTGCCAACATGGATACATGATATTCTATTAAAAACCAAATCATTTCTGCAAGTCCAGATAGTCCACAGCAAAGCACAAACTCCAACCCGAATGTGTCTCGCTAAGTCAGGCTCAATCCCATTGAGCCATGTCCCAAATAACGCGTTAACAGAATTCGATGGATTGATATTAAAAGCGATGTGGACCGTCTGCCAAAGTACTTTGGCCAACGGGCAATCAAAAAAGAGGTGTTTGATCCCGATCACAGAAACTACACCTAGTAGGTCCTGTCCAATTACGTTTTATCAAGTTGTTATAAAAATGGGAGAGATTTTCACTTCCCGGCCTCTGCACCAACCAGGGATGCATACGGCCATTTTAGTATGAGTACCAAGATAAACATGGTCCTCGGAATTTTTTAAATGAATATCAAGATATTTCTTGATGATAGGTTTCACCACACACCAAACTTGATCCTCAATAAATAGAGGAAAACCCCTGTGCATCACCTGTCAATTCTAGGAATTGAACTCGGGTTGCTAGGCTGCACAACCGCAAGCCCAACCACTAAGCCAAGGCTCTCTTTGCGCCCCAAAAAGTGGGTACAATGTATTTTGCGGGAATCGGCTGCCCTTTCAAGCCATCTAGAAAAAAATAACTTTGCACTGCTTGAGAAGACCGGGTCATTCTAAACCATTAAAACGTTCACATGGAGGCTTTGCACCCAGTGTTGCCTTTTGCTGCCTCTATGTGTATAGAGGCAGCCTGTATACACTGCATGCAGCTGCCTCTAACAAAAATGCTTGACATCGCTCCAAAGGCCAGAGGCTGCCTCCAGAGAATAAAATGATATTAAGTGAGTCAGGCAGTTAAAAGCTGAATGCACACAAGATGACCGTTGGGACGTTCAACAGTGAGACTGGAAAGGGGAAAACATTCTCTGCATCTCACATACACAGCATTTCTCGCATACAAATACTCTAGTGATCTAAACGCTCTTATATTTCTTTACAGAGAGAGTACAACCGTTGATTCTGAAGAAATAATACATAATCGTCATGACCGTTGCAGCTAGTGTGCACCCAGCCACACACAAACACATATGTATACCAGTGCTTTGAAAAATAAATTTCACAGAAGTGTAGCAATCATCAAAGTGGCCGCAACAAATTGGATGCTAACTACTTCAGCAGTGACCCAATCGTCAGCCCCAAGCAATGACGTCAAAGGTACCGAATGAGAAATCATCTATTCGAACATATTGCTAGATATATCTACGAAGACCTACTGAAGAAGATGTTCAACTCTTATTTAATACTCCCTCCGTCCCAAAATAAGTGTCTTGAGCTTAGTACAAATTTATACTAGAGCTAGTACAAAGTTGAGACACTTATTTTGGGATGGAGGGAGTATAGAAGTAGCCCATGGCTTCCCTGGTATGCTAGGAAGTATTGACTGTGTGCATTGGCAATGGAAAAATTGCCCTGTCCCTTGTAAGGGGCAGTTCACTCGTGGTGATTATGGACTACCAACAATCATGCTAGAAGCTGTTGCCTCACATGACCTATGGATATGGCATGCTTTCTGTGGTGTTCCAGGCTCACACAACCATATCAATCTGCTGAAGCAATCCCTTTCATTGACTCAAAGTACTACAAGGGCTCCAAAAGTTCAGTTTGCAGTGAATGGCAATAACTATGATATGGGTTATTATTCTAGCAGATAATATGTTCCAGAGTGAGCAACATTTGTGAAGACAATCCCCTTTCCCCCCACCAAGAAGACCCAATTATTTGCAAAGATGCAAGAAAGTGCAAGAAAAGATGTTGAACGTGCATCTAGAGTTCTACAATCTCGATTTGCTATCATACGTGGCCCAGTAATTCTTTGGTACAGGCAAGATGCCGCTGATAACATGGGTGCATGTATTATATTACGTAACCAGATAGTGTAGGATGAGAGGGATTCCTATGAGGTTCACTTCGACTATGACTATAATCAGAGCAACTATAACAACTCAATAGAAAAACTGAACCATGGGCCAATTCATGATTTTACCAAGGTGCTAGAGGCAGGCTCAGCAATTCATGATTGAGCTACGCATCGGCGACTCAAACGTGATTTGGTTGAGTATCTATGGCAATGATTCGGAGATAGTCAGACTTAGCATGTATTAGAGTTTCAATAACTACAGTGCAATCTTTTCTTTAGATTAAGTTGGTCCAGATTCATTTACTATCTAACATGCTTGCTTCTACAAGATAAGTAATGCCAGATTGAAATATAAAGGCCATTTTCAGTTATCATAGAGCCGCAGATGTGTTTTATTAAAGGCTACATTCAACAGAAAAAGGCCACCAAAATACGATTATGCATACGGTGTGGCCCCGTTACTCAAACACAAAAGCATGTGTCTCTTAGATTTGCATGTCCAGAGATCAAACGGGCCACTACTAGAGAATGCTGTTTTCAACAATCCAACAGTCAATGAGACCTAAGAATGCAAACACATCTCAGAGTCACGCAACTAAGTGGTAGTGCAAACGGAAGAATTTATTTTCATTTCTACTTCCTCCGTCCCACAATATAAGATGTTTTTGCGAGAACGTCTTATATTACGGGGGCAGTAACAACGTATTAGTGGCAGCAGGAGCATGGTGATGTTGTACTCGAAGCCGGATTTGGGGCCGCGGGACAGGTCGGGATCGATGCAGCAGCTCGTCGGGAACCATCCGCTGCTAAGCTGGAAGCCCCCGCGCCGCCTCACCTGCCCTGGCCGCTCCCGTGGCGTCTCCGCCGTGAGTCGCCTAGCGCCGCTCTCTCCACGTCTCCATCAAGCCGTCGCCGGCGATGAGGACAAGCGACACGCGAGCACTCGGTCACGCCAGTGCTAGGATTCGAGAGAATTGGGGATTTTTGTTCAAAGGAGGGTCTCCCATTTTTTTTCATCCTTCAGGACGTATGATACAAATAAAAAAACAGATGTCCGCTAAACAATGACTAGGAGGATCTACATCCCATATTAGGACATCTCCAAGGCCGACCTGCAAATTTACTTCGGCATCCGTTCACAGACAGTGAACCAGCCTGCAGACAATGATGTCGGAGCCGGCCATCCAACGTTGTCCAAATACATTTCAAACACAAATCAAGTAAACCGGATGAAATTCATGCAAACACTGTGAATTTTCATATAAAACGAACCAGATTCATGCAAACACGGCAGATTTTCATTACATTTGAAATAATTAGGAAAAAAAGAAATCTGACCCTAAACCTATCTTACAGAGGCAACCGTCGTCCACTTCCTTTTTATTCTGCATCGGCGGCAACGGCCTTCATCTGGCCGTCTCCATGAACGCCAACGGGGGTTAATACCGTGAAGTGGAGTTGCAGCCTGTCGCGAGGAAGAGTGGAACATGGGAGACGGGTCAGCCCACTTGAGACACATTGCCCTGCCGCCTCCCATGCCTTACTCATCCACAGAGTCCGCAAAATGTCCATTGCCGGCGCCAATGGATGTGAGGCCGGTGATGGACGTGGATGGTCCGTCACTGCCCACCTGCCACGTGCGGTCCCCAAAGTTGGACGACAACACGTAGGACGCGCAGTTGACGGCCGCTTATGTGTTCGGCTGGGCCGGCTTTGCGTCGCGAGCGGCTCGCGCGGCCTCATAGAGCACCTGCTGCTCCGCAACGTAGTTCAGGTTCTTCGCGGCCATGGCTGCCACGGCCGCCTCGCTTGCATGCTCCCTGTAGATTTGGCGCTCCACCAGCCGATGCTGCCCGAGGAGGAGCAGGTTGCACCTCTACTCCTCCTGAGCCTGCCGGAACACCGATGTAGGAGCTGGCACAGGCTGCTATTCCTCCACCATGATGGCGTCGTAGTGCGCCTGCGCCTACTCCATGGTCAGGCCGGCATGCACCGGCGCGAGGTCTGGCACCGTGTCATCATCGGAGCCCGTAGGGTTATCGTCGGAGACCTCAGGCGAGCTGCCGGTATGCCATGCTCGATCCGCCTAGCATGGCGGGACTGCCAGGCAGCTGTAGGGATGGCCACCTAGTGCTTCATCTCCAACGACAGACTATCGCACAGAGCCTTCCTACTCGTGGTCATGGCTGATGTGGAGCAAAGGAGGAGGATGTGGAGCGGTTGTGTTGTGGTGTAGAGTGGCCGCCTTTAAATAGAGGATCCCAGTTAGGCCAAGCATTCGGGTGCATCAATGTGCAATGCCGGAGTTGGTTCCTCGGCCGACGAGCATTAAACGGGCATGGTAGATATTCGTCATGTCCCTTATAGAAAACGTCGCTCTGGCATCAAACAGATGTGGACACTGAGGATGCAGCACAGGCGGCTATGTGGCCGACCCAACGCTTCAATGCCAGCGCTAGTGAGAGTTCATGTCTACTCTGGGCCTGCGTCTTTGTGGAGTGACCGCTCTATAGCGGCATGAATGCAGGCAGCTGGCGATGGGTGCGAACACACACGGGGTGAGGAAGGATGGTTCTGTGTGGGCCAAGGCGGTCAGGAACGGGCGTGGAAGCGGTCCAGACGCCCGCAAAGCCCTCTCCCCCCAATTTGTCTTCGGTTTGCGGGGAAAAATGTGTCTGGACCGCGGAGCAGACCGATACAGGACCACGTTGGATGGTAGACTAAGTCCAGGCCAGGTGCTCAGGGCGTATGCGGGCGGTTTGAGGGTCCGCGTTGCAGATGCCCTTACAATGTTTTATGAGTCATAAGAAAACCGAACAAGGTTATGCACAACGTGATTAGCATCCCTCGGGCAGTGTTTGTCAAGAGTAACATCTGATAGATTCAGCGGTAGGCTATCATAGGTGACTTGGACGGTGTTAACATGGGCAAGGTTTAACTAGGTTCACGCTCTTTGAAAGAGATAGTATCCTATGGTCTGCTTGTGTACAGAGTACAACTGTACAAGTAAATTATTGCGAGATTGTATATGGTCTACTGACTTTTTTTTTCTTTTTTTTTCGAAAGGGGGGATCCCGGCCTCTGCATCAGAACGATGCATACGGCCACATTTATAAATAAATAAAGTAGTTCAACAATGTCTTGCAAAGTGCTGCAACAAAGAATGTTGGCTCACAAAGAGCTAGCAAAATAAAACAAGGCCCAAAAGGCACAACCGGCTGGCATAATAAAGAGAGATAGGTAAACTAATCGCCTATCCTATTACATGACCGCCATCCAAACCGGTTGAGGATATCCCGCGCTACCATCTTCCACCGGACAGATCCAGTAACTAAACGCGCCCTGGCCTCCGCCGGAGTGAGTAATGACCACGTACGGATTAGCGCAGTAGCCCGGAATAAAACCTGCAAAAAATGAATAGTTGTTGTTCTGTTAAAAGCCAAGTCATTTCTGCAGTTCCAAATTGCCCATAACAACGCACATGCTCCCACTCGAATTTGTCTAGTTGTTTCGGCCTCTATACCAACCAGCCACGTTCCAAAAAACGACCTGACCGAATTCGGAGGAGTAATGTTAAAGGAAATTTGCACCGAGCTCCACAACACCCTCGCCGTCGGGCAATCAAAGAAAAGATGCTTGATAGTTTCATCCCGATCACAGAAACTACACCTAGTAGAACCTGTCCAGTTGCGCTTAATCAAATTACCTTTCGTTAGAACGACTTGTTTATGTACAAACCACATAAATACTTTGATTTTCAGAGGAACCTTAACTTTCCAAACGTGTTTGGAACTAGGAATAACACTAGAGTTGGTGACATCAATGTACATCGACTTGACTGTGAATTCACCAGATTTAGTAAGCTTCCAACACAACTGATCGGGCTGATGAGTAAGCTGAACCTCCATTAGTCTACTCACCAGATGAATCCAAACCTCCCACCGGTCACCCACAAGCACCCTCCTAAATTGGATGTTAAGAGGAGCAGATTGCAAACTCGTTGCAACCTGAGCATCCCGTCGTTGCATAATGCGATAAAGCGCCGGATACTGGACTGCCAGCGGTGCATCACCTAGCCAAGTATCCTCCCAGAAACGAGTGTTATTGCCATCACCGACAATAAACTTTGTTCTATTAAAGAAAGTAGCTTTGACCCTCATTAGCCCCTTCCAGAAAGGCGAATCAGTGGGTTGAGCTGGCACCTGCGACAAGGTCTTAGAGTACAGATACTTGTTACAAAGAATCTGCGCCCAAGTTGCCTCAGTCTCGGCAGATAACATATAAAGCCACTTACTAAGAAGGCATCTGTTCTTAACTTCAAGGTTCTCAACCCCAAGACCCCCTTGGTCTTTTGGTCGGCAGATGACATCCCATTTGGCTAGACGGTACTTTCTCTTAGTTTCATCGTTCTGCCAGAAGAAACGTGACCGATAGAAGTCCAACCTTTTCCTAACTCCAACTGGTACTTCAAAAAAGGATAAAAGAAACATAGGCAAACTCGTGAGCACCGAATTAATGAGAATCAATCGGCCTCCATAAGACATTAGTTTGCCCTTCCAGCAGCTCAGTTTCTTCTTAAACCGATCCTCGATACACTTCCATTCGCTGTTAGTCAACTTACGATGGTGGATGGGGATACCTAGGTAAGTGAATGGAAGAGTTCCCAAATCACAACCAAACAGTTGCTTGTATGCATCTTGTTCCTATTTGGCTCTACCAAAACAGAAAAACTCGCTTTTATGGAAGTTGATCTTCACACCAGACAATTGCTCAAAAAGGCACAATACCAGCTTCATATTTCTCGCCTTAACCAAGTCATGCTCCATAAAGATGATTTTATCATCGGTGTACTGCAGAATGGACACACCACCATCGACAAGATGAGGCACCAAGCCACCTACTTGCCCTGCCTCCTTTGCCCTTCCTATCAAGATTGCCAACATATCAACAACAATGTTGAAGAGGATAGGAGACATTGGATCACCTTGCCTCAGGCCCTTATGTGTCTGGAAATAATGACCTATATCGTCATTCACTTTAATTCCAACACTCCCTTTTTGTGTGAAAGATTCAACTTGGCGCCTCCAAGCTTCATCAAAACCCTTCATACGTAAGGCTTGTTGTAGAAAGGGCCATTTGACTTTATCGTATGCTTTCTCGAAATCCACCTTAAAAACCACTCCATCCAGTTTTTTCGTGTGAATTTCATGGAGCGTTTCATGCAGGACCACCACCCCTTCAAGGATGTTTCTATTCGGCATGAAAGCAGTTTGAGTAGGCTGCACCACAGTATGCGCAATCTGTGTGAGCCTATTCGTCCCGACATTGGTAAAATTTTTGAAACTTACATTAAGAAGACAGATTGTCCGAAATTGCTCAATCCGCACTGCCTCTGTCTTCTTGAGAAGAAGTGTTATCGTTCCAAAATTCAGCTGAAAAAGGTGAAGCTGGCCAGCGAAAAGATCATTGAACAAAGGCAATAGATCTCCTTTAGTAATGTGCCAACATTTCTTGTAAAACTCGGCCGGGAAACCATCCGGGCCAGGAGCCTTATTATTCTTCATCTGGGAAATGGCCTCAAATACCTCTTTCTCAGAGAAAGGAGCAACTAAAATATCATTCTCAACAACTGTCAGTTGAGGCACATCCTCAATCCTAGACTCATCCAGCGACACAAAGTTCTCCTCTGGAGGTCCAAACAACTGCTTGTAATACTCAGTGATATAAAGCTTTAAGTTTTCCTGACCCAGAATCGTTCCCTCATCTTGTTCAAGCTGAAAGATCCTCTTCTTTCTATGCTTACCATTGGCAATCATGTGAAAACATTTTGTGTTCGCGTCCCCCTGGACGACCCGTCGGACCTTGGCCCGAAGCACCCACTTCAATTCTTCCTCACGAAGGAGCTCTTTCAGCCTCATTTCCGCATCGTGCTTCGCCTGAAGCTCCGAGGCTGGCAAGATCATGTTCTCAGCTTTTACATCAAGGGACTGAATAAGCGAAAGGAGCCGTTCCTTCTCAATCTTATAAACCCCACTAAGATGTTTAGCTCACCCTCGTAGGAAACTTCTCAAGTGCCTAATTTTATTCTGCCAGCGCTCAAGTGCAGTTCTACCTCCTGCATCCTTAGCCCATTCTCTGGCTACGAGATCTAAGAACCCTTGTCTCTCAAACCACGCAAGCTCGAACGAGAAAACATTCTTATTTCCCACATGGGTGGCCTCCCCAGAGTCAATGAATAAAGACGTATGGTCGGAAATACCCCGGGTAAGTGCCTGCACCGTTACACATGGGAATTTCTGTTCCCATTTGACGCTAGCCAGTACCCGATCTAGCTTCTCAAACGTCTGATTTGGCAGGGCATTAGCCCAAGTGAACTTCCTGCCCGAAAGCTCTATCTCACGCAGATCCAGGCTTTCAATGATGGTGCTAAACATGAACGACCATCTACCGTCGAAATTATCATTATTCTTCTCATCACGCCTTCTGATGATATTAAAATCACCCCCCACTAGGATAGGTAGTTGCTCAGAACCGCAAATCCTAACCAAATCAGCCAAAAAAATCTGGTTTAAGCTCAGGCTGTGCGGCTCCATAAACCGCCACCAAAGCCCAGTTAAACCCATCGGTCTTCGACCTCACCCTAAACTTAACCGCGAAATCCCCCATGACCACGGTTCGGACTTCTAACGAGTCACATCTAACTCCGAGTAAAATCCCACCCGATCTTCCTCGCGGCGGTAGACAATGCCAATCAAAATCAATACCTCCCGACAGCGTATTGAGAAATTGAGGCGAAAAGTCGGCTCTACCAGTTTCTGATAAAGCGATAAAGTCCAACTTATGCTCAATAGAAGCCTCAGCAAGAAACCTTCTTTTAGCCAAGTCTTTCAGACCTTTGCTATTCCAAAAGATTCCTTTCATATCTCGTCATGGAATTTTTTTAGCTGTTCTAATCCGCGCGCTCCTACGCACTGCGGAAACCGGGTAAATCTTCCGCTTCCATTTGCGTTTAGGAATATTGAAGCTCTCCAGCTGGTCCTCACAACCAGTCCCAGAGGCGCGCACTTCTACAAAGTCCACTCGCTCATCTTCCTCCTCAGGCTCAAGAGATGAATGAGCGAGATCCGCACAAAGATTATCGAGCACCCTAATCCCCAAAGCATCAATCTCGGAGTTATTCATGGGTTTAACCGCAGCTAAGTTACGAATCATCTCAAGCGCCCGCTCAGCCTCTAAATCCAATAAATCATTAACCGAATTTGAAATTTCACTATCATTGCAACCTAGTGAAACTGCTAGCTTATTTGCATTATTTGTAATCTCATCATTGAGAAAATGCAAAATAGAATTAGAAGTATTGACAGACATACCAGTAGTGACCTCCACGTCACGAAGCTTGGCCGCCCTCATAGCGCACCGCTGCTGAATGTCGTCCACTTCCGGATGGTCCTGGAGACGGCTACTCAACCGTCGCCCCTTAGAGACCGGATCCGGGATACCACCGAAAGTAATCACCTCCTCCCGAGAAGCTCTACTGGAGTGCACCATGCCGGGGGATGGAGAAGCCATGGCCTCCTGCCCGAGCTCCCCTCCACCCCGGCCGAAGGGCGAACTGTCGGCACCGACGCGACCGACAAATAAGGCCCTCGTTGCGACACAAGAGAAGAGGACCCCGAGGCCACCTGCCCCGAGTCCTCTCCGGAACGCGACTCCAGCGCCAGCGTCGCCGGCCCGGAAGAAGGAGTGGAAGGTGCCTGGTCAAGAAACCTCGGCCTCCCAACTGAAGACTCAAGCTGCACCATCGGAAGCTCACCCACCGCAGGCCCTGATGAGGGAAGCAAGGCCACCTGCCCCACGCCCCCATCAGCACCTGGCACCATCGGCTGCACCTGCGCAGTCGCGGCCGCAAGGGAATAGTCCAAAGTCACCATCTTCAGACTCTCTCCTGCGCGAACGACCTCCTCCGCCTCAGCCCTGACCGAGATCGACGACTCCCCCAAAAGAGGAAACACTGGCTCCTCAAACTCCATTGCCGGGAGTGAGTTCTCAAACACCTCATCTGACTCCACCCGATCACTCCACAGTCTCGGGGGTGCAGATGCCGGCTCGAAAGAACCGAACCTGAGAGTAGTCGTAGGCACCGTAGAAGGAGTAGCCGTCCCATCCACAAACGTGTGAGCATCAGCACCCTGCGTATTGGACAACTCACGTCCACTATCAGCAGCTGGTGCCTCCTTAAGTGCCGAACTATCATCATCCTCGTGCATATCAGAATCAGACCCGTTGGCCACCCTGGCAAATAGACTCTCATCCTCGAACTCAATAACAAGGTCATATATGTGTCCTCGATATGCCCACTTAACCACCTCCGGCACAATCTCGATGTTCAGCACACTGACCAGAACTCGGGTAATCCCGTGGGCTCTGGTAAAGTCCATATCCACACGCTCTGGTCCGCCAATCATGATACCCAAACTGGCCACGACCCGGGCATCCTGCATTGGCTTGGATGGAGCCCCAGAGAATCACAACCAAACCTGAGTCAGAGGCTTGCCCGTAGGCTCAACCCTCTTCCATTCCTGAAACTCAAGCACACCATCAGTACCTGGCACCTTGCACATCCCGAAACTAAGAAGCCTCTGAAGGTCCTCAACTGACGAAAACTCAACCCGAAACAGCTTGTCCTCCACAGTCGCAAGCTCCCACCGGAACTCCCCAGGGGCTAACTCCTTAAGCCTCTGAACAATCTGCGATTCCGAAACCTCACCTCTAGCAATTTTAACTAACCCAGTTGTCAAACTCAACGTCTCGTCAGGAACCTCCATCTCCGTTGGAGATTCAAAGAACGTAAGCTCGGCACAGTACACCCCATACATCATCAACGATGGTGCCTGCACTCTCAGAAGCAGACAGTCCCCCGCATCATGTGCTAATTTGCCACAAGTGCCACACAACTCGGCCACACACTCAGCAATAAAATGTCCCTTACCACCACAATGATAACATAGCATATTCTCTTTCTTGCGCGCATATTTTGAAGCTTTGTCAGACTCAGCCCTGGAAGAATCCTCCAGAGACACGGTCACCCCGAAACCATTCCCGGGTAACTCAGCATTGGCAAGCGCTGAAACCACCTCCAAAGCCTGGCCTGTCAAAACCTGCTGCTCAGCATCCCCATCAACCACCATCGGATCAGTCACAGGCGGAGTACGAAATGTGGCCGAGGACGAAACCGACTTTGGAATCCTCCACCCAGCCCACCAGGTAGGCAACTGACGTAGTAAGACCCCTAGGTCTGGATATCGTCATTCGTCAGTAGCCCTTGAACCTCAAACTGGGATGCACATCCGTAATCTCTAAGGTGCGAGTTGTCTTTGATAGCCGGGCTCGAAATTGTTTCAACGAATCTTCCCCAACAACGTCGGCATGCAGCCGGACTACCTCGAAAGTGGGACGAACCGTCTTGGCCTTTTAATTGTCGATGATGATAGCTGGCCTCCGTGAAAAAAATCCCGCCAAGCTGATCTTTCACGGATATTTTATTGGTACAATTAATTCCTTGTTGAGTAACTTGAGTTATATAGCTAGTAGCCCCTCAAGGTGCAGAAATGCCCTAAATCTGGTCTTCTATATGAGCCTTTTTTCTATACTTAGCACTTCTGCGCACATCAGCCCTTGAGGCGCAGTCCGGCTTGAGACAAGCCGGTCCGCGGATCGTATTACCTTAGACTTAGCAAAAAAACGCAATGTGCAGCAGCCACTGAGACTCAGGTCGGGCACGAGTGGCGGACCTGAGGATCAAAATATTCCTCAGGCGGTAGGTTACAGTTAAAAAATGAAAACATAGATCAAGTAGCCCTTGGGACTCAGGTCGATTTAGAAACAATCTACCTGAAGATCAACCATGCTAGAAAACCCTAACTTGGAATAAATGGATATACAGTAGCCTCAAGACTAGGGTTGGCGCAAATGGTCAACCTGAGGACCGAAATCCTCGTCAAAAACCCATATGCATCTAAAAAAATAAATGAGACACGTTGATGCAATAGCCCCCGAGACATAGGTTGGCAACATGGGCGACATAATGATGAAATCTCCTTGGGTATTTGTGTACCATTCATTGTTTTTATAAGTTCTGTGTGGTAGATATGCTAAGGTATTGTCCTTACTTGAACAAATGCCTACTTACGATTATACACTACATGCAAGCATCCACAAATACAAGAGTAGTAATTAAGATAAATCTACCCATAGGATTAAACTTTCTGATCCAAAACAACCCCTCGTGAAACAATTCATAAACTGGGGTTTGGGTTTCTATCACTCCAGCAACCCATTATCTACAAAGTAATTCCACATTGCCCTCCCCTAGGCCCAATGATGATGGAAGGTCATGTAGTCGACGTTAACTTAACACCAATACAGTAAGAATGCCACACCATAATATCAGAACAATAAATGGTATTCAACTTCACATGATTACTAGCAACAAGTTTTCTCCCATATCCTCAAGAACTAAAGGATATACTCACAAGAGATCATATGGATCATGATCAGTGGGTATAAATAGATGATAAACAATCTGAACAAAGCAATCTTTCACTGATAAACTTCTAAGAACCAACTATAAGGTGTAACCAACACATAAAAGTACTCTCAACAATCAATCCAAGGTTATGGTACATAGATTGAATAGATGGATGAACTAGGGTATGAGATGGAGACGGTGTTGATGAACAAAGTGTTGGTGATGGCGATGGCCCTGCCAGAGAGAAGTTTCCCCGATAGAATCTCTCTACCGAAGAGCAAAAGTGCTCCGCCTCGGTTCCGCCTCGCAGTCTGCGGCGGAAAGGTATGATTATTTTCTAGGGAAAATGAAAATTTATGGACAAAAGGCATCAAGTGAGGAGGTGCCAGGCACCAGACAGACCCACCACGCGACGAAGTGGGTTTGTGGCCAGGCCGTCTGGCGCCTCTTTGGCACTCCTCGGGCCCATCTTTGGTCTCCGGTCTTCATAATTTTCTAGAAATAATTCAAAAACATCTCCGACATTTCTGGAGCTCCAAAAATTGTTTGTTCTTCTGCTGTAAATTAGGTGCAGATTTTTAGCTGTCCAGTAATTTTTGTCTCTATGTATATTTTGCATTTTAAGAGTGAAAATACATTAGGATTGCTACGTAATGTCAAATATATCATTTAAATAAGATAAATTACAATAGGAAATGGTGTTGCAAAATAAACGTATCAACTCCTCCAATCTTAGACCCCAGTTGTCCCCAAGTGAATACCGAGCTTAGTGAACATGGCCACACATTTATGGAGACAGGTGTGGATAATAAAGAAATACATACATGGCAGCATCACATTTGCTAACATTATTATATATCATGAACAACAACTCTCTCTCATAAAACTTCTCATGAACAAGTAATGATCAAATTCATATGTTATAGTTCAATAAATTGAGGTCTCTTGAATCCAATAAATTGTATTCTTTCTCACTCAAACAATCACAATCTATCCTTATTTTTCCAGAAGAGTCTATATCAGAGGTTTGATTTAGCAAACATCACATGATCAACTGCCGTCTTGTCTTTAGATGATTATTAGCACTCATGAGCATATTTTTTTTAGAACAAACAGTTTTCATTGGACACAAAGGAAGATAGAGGTTTAGCAATTAATGCTTAGCTGTCCAACTTACTCATCTAAAGCATAATGTCAACAATAATGAATTATGCTGATTTATATTCAAATGGATTTATGTACATTGATCTTTCCCCACCACACAATGTTTACCAAGTGGAGAATAATGAGGTTGAAATAAGAGGTTAACTCAACATCTCTACTATTAAAGGAGAATCGAACGTCGTGATGGTTCATTCTCCCTCGTACTCTCCTCTTTGGTTCCACACGAAAAAATGTTGACCGGGAAAACTCCCGCAGAAGAAAAACTGTCATGACCTCCACTTCTCCCACGACCTGCGAGTCTCATCTCCCGATCTCTCCCGACCCCCAGCACCCCCGGCTGCCCCTCTCCACTGCGACCACCCCATAACCCTCCCGGCCTCTCGGCCTCTCCTTACCACCACCCCGATCCGTGGAGCCGTAGTACATATGCTCTACGCATCCATCTGCGTACCGCCGGCCAGAGAAGCCGTAGTACCCTTCCTTGGCCAGCTAGGAACCACCATGTGCGGGGTGCATCAGGCGTTAGGGGGTAGTGCCATGGCGCGGAGGATGGTCCAGCACCATTGTCTCACACAAGGACGACCTCCCTTTTCCTCCTCCACGCTCGATTTTTTTTACGGCTGCTGCCTAGGAGCCTACTCCTCCTAAGATTTGTTACCCACATCCCTGGTATAAATCTTCAGTTTTGATAAGTTTCAACAGACTGATTTTGATTTGATGCCAATTCAAATTCTGGGTTCGTCCAACGGAGAGCGCAAATCTCGGCCTGGTCGGACTCATTTCTCGTGCGGAAAGTTTCATTGTAGCTCGAGCTCTGCGGTACCTGCTATCATGACCATCTATTTGGCGTCGCGATCTGTGCAGCAGGGAGCACCATGAGCCAATGGCCCTGTTTGGATCCCTATGTTAGAGTTAGTTTTAGTTAGTTGGGGCTCAAATAACCCAAAAGTATCCAAACATGATTGGTTTGTTTGGGTTAGTTGGATCTAACCCACCCAAAAAACTAGCCCACACTAGAGGAGCTTATTTGGGTTAGTTCTCTTGGACCCACTAAAAAAATAGTAAAAAAAGTTACCCCTCCCATTCAAACAAGGTCCAAACTGGTCAAATGATTGAGAAAGAATATTTTATTGTCAATCTAACCCTACCATCCAAACTGCTTTTTGGTTAGAGTTAGTTTAGGGTTAGTTTAGAGTTAGAATCTAACTCTAACCTCTAACTGAGTTAGAGTATCCAAACAGGGCTAACATCTGACATCTCTAGCATCATTAACAAGCATTTAGCAGTCCCCTCTTGGCATCTTTTGTCATCTGTCACTATTCACCTTTTCCCACTCCTCGCACGTGAAGGGCTGCCCCACACAAGACATGCAAATGCACTGTTCAAGATTCCTGTGTGAACAGTAGGGAGAGGGGTTGTGAGGGAGCAGAAATTGGAAGGAGAGGCCTTTCCCCGAAATTGCGTGGTAGAGAAGAGTCCGTCCGCTCGTGACGGTTGGGGCCGCTTCTGGCATCTTCTTGGCGTTTCCACATCGCGTTCTCTTCGGCAACACTTGCCGCTGAATCTGGATCTCAATCCCAGAAATTCTCTCACCTCTGCGCCTGAATCCACACTCAATCCCAGAATTTCTTTCACCTTAGTGCCTGAATTCACACTCAATCAAAGCCTTGCGAGATTCTAGCCAGTATCCCCACCTCGAGAGCCCTAGTTCTAAGATCTCTGGGTGGGTTTTCTGGCTGTGACTCTACTCTGAAGTCGGAGGCCAGCCGGCGGCGCGGTGGTTCTTGGAGGCATTAGGGGCGGCGGGATTCCAGGAGCATCTGCGGGAGACTGCTGCAATGGGTGGTGAGATGACACCAGGTCTAGAAGGGGTGGAGGGTAGGCTGAAGAATCTGATGCTCTCGGAGGCGGAGAAGAGGGGCATCAAAATTGGCAAGAAGCAGACCTGCTCCTCGAAGGTGAGCATGTTTCAAGCAGTGGGTAAGCTCCTCTCAGATAGGCCTGCAAAAGCAGAGTACGTGGGAAGAACATTAGGAGGAGTTTGGAGTCCCTTTTCTGGAGTGGATTGTAAAGACCTTGGCAGAAATCGTTTCCTTTTCACATTCCATGATGGAGCTAGTAAAGATAGGGCTCTGAATGATAGACCATGGAGGTTCAATAAGGATCTATTGGTGATGGAAGACTTTGTGCCAAGTAAAACCATCGATGAGTATCAATTCAAAATGATACCAATCTGGGTGAGAGTCCATGGCATTCCCATGGGGGTGATGAGTAGAGAAACAGGGGAGTTGATAGGAAATAAGTTAGGGACCTTTTTGGATGTTGACCTGGATGATAATGGGTATGCTATTGGGCAGTTTATGAGGATAAAGGTGAGAATGGACATAACAGTACCAATCATGAGGTTCAGCACCTTAGAAATGGAAGATGATGAAGATCCGACACATGAGGAAGCAATGAGAGGAGAAGAAAAGGGAAAGGAAGAAGAGGAAGAGAAGCAAAAGCTCATTTCATTTGAATATGAACATCTTCCAGATTTCTGTTATAAGTGTGGCATTATTGGTCATACAAAAAAGATATGCCCAACAAGAAAAGGGGGACAAGATGGGAGGCAATTTGGTCCATGGCTCCGAGCAATGAGTTATAAAAATTACTCAAGTGATGGGAAGAGCGGAAGCTCAAGTGACCGTGGAGGTTTTTGGACAAACAACACATGAAGTATGGGTAACAAGCAAGGGAGTGATGGACCGTCTTGGAGGAAGAGCTTGCCAAGCCAAAGGGATGTAGGTATGCCATCAAATGGGGAGGAAAAAGAAGTCATGAGCCCTATGAAAGTAAGTATAGAGGACCAGCTGGGGTCGATGAGAGAAACTCCCGTCAACTTACTGGATGACAAAGACATTTTAGATCAAAGAGAGAAGGTGCAGATTAGGGAAGAGAGTAATTCCCAAACGTCAGGAAAAAGTGTAAAACAGGGCACTTTCAAGAGAATGGCAAGAGCAAAGGACAAACAACAACAACAAGCACAACCATCCAAGAATGAACAAAAGAAGAGGAACATTAACCTCATGGAAGTGGACCTGGGGATAGGCTTAGTGAAAAAAGCCAGGATGGAAGTTGACGAGGAAGGAAACGGAAAAGGCATAAAGGAAGAAAGCAAGAAATCTGAAATTGGGAGCGCCGGGCTGCAGGAATAGCCTGGCGAGACAAAATGAAGATAACAGCTTGGAACTGCCGGGGATTGGGGAATGGCCCGGCAGTTCGGGGACTTCTGGACCTCCAGAAGCAGGTGGACCCTGATGTACTATTTCTATCTGAGACAAAAATGAGTGAAAACAGGATGACTTGGTTAAAGAGTGTGATGGGGATGTCAAGCATGATTGTGAGGGACTGTGAAGGGAAAAGTGGTGACCTGGCCCTATTGTGGAAAAGACATGTCAAAGTGGAACTCCACAATTATTCCAAATATCATGTGGATGTGCAGATCATCGAGGAAGACGGCTTCAAGTGGAGATTCACTGGAATTTATGGAGAACCGGCAGCAGACAAAACAGGGAGGACATGGCGACTGATGAGAATCCTCAACCAACAAATGAAGCTCCCATGGCTATGTGCGGGGGACTTCAATGAAGTGTTATATGGGCATGAAAAAAAGGGAGGACCGCCACGCAGCCAAAAACATATGGAGAAGTTTAGGATGGCGTTAGTTGAATGTGGCCTACGTGATCTAGGTTTTACCAGAGACAAATTCACATGGCGCAACAATAGTCATCAAGCTGATCACTATATAAAAGAGAGACTAGACCGAGCAGTGGGGTCCAGGAGTTGGTGTGCTCGCTTTCCTGCCCATAGAGTAATTAATGGAGACCCGAGACACTCAGATCATAGACCAGTCACCATTCTGATTGAGGAGTCACATAAAATGCCTAGAAGTATTAATAGCACAAATGTTTTTAGGTTCGAAGCTAAGTGGCTGGATGAGGAAGACTGTGAAGTCATTGTTAAAAATGCCTGGAACGCTTCGAACATGCAAAATGCGGGCAAGGGCAGTGTATCGCAAGGGCTCCAATATGTGGCCAGGGAACTTAAAGAATGGGATGAAAATTCGCTTGGGGACCTGCATAAGAGAATTAAATTAGTGAAGCAGGAGCTAGAGGAAGTAAGAAGGGACGAAATAAATCAGGAAAGAGTAAATCGGGAACATTTCTTAAAAGAAAAACTGAATCGTTTAGAACAACAACAAGACACAACCTGGAAGCAACGAGCGCATGTCAAGTGGCTTCACTCGGGAGATAAAAATACATCATTTTTCCATGCATTTGCTTCACAGAGGAAAAGGAGAAACACCATCAAAAGGCTGAAGCGAGATGACGGATCATTGATTGATAATGCTGAGCAGTTGAAGGAACACATCGCTAACTATTTTTTTAGCATATTTTCCTCGACAACGGGGCAAAATAATGAGGAGGTGCTTCGTGTGATCCAGCCTAGAGTGACGAGCCAAATGAATGAAATTCTCTGCTCAGAGTACAGTGAGGAAGAAGTAAAGAATGCTCTTGACAGCATAGGGGATTTGAAGGCACCAGGGCCTGATGGAATGCCAGCGGTGTTCTTCAAAAAGTTCTGGAGCATAGTGGGTGATCAGGTAACGAAAGAGGTGCTCCATGTGCTAAGGGGGGGTGACATTCCAGAAGGCTGGAACAATACGATAATTGTACTTATCCCAAAATCTGCAGCTCCGGAGAGTTTGAAGGATCTGCGGCCCATAAGCCTTTGCAATGTGGTTTACAAGCTGATAGCAAAGGTACTCACCAATAGGCTAAAACTAATCCTCCCGGATATAATTTCTGCAAATCAGAGCGCCTTCGTCCCAGGACGAATGATCTCTGATAATATTATCTTAGCATACGAACTGACACACTTCTTGCAGAAGAAAAGAAATGGAGCCAAAGGATATGCAGCTATCAAACTTGACATGAGTAGGGCGTACGATCGGGTGGAGTGGAAATTTCTTCGTGACATGATGTTGAAAATGGGCTTTAATAGAAGATGGACGGAGCTAGTGATGAAATGTGTCACCACAGTTAAATACCAAGTTAAGGTGAATGGGGATACAACAAATACTATCATTCCAGAGCGAGGGCTTCGCCAAGGTGACCCCCTCTCTCCTTATATCTTTCTATTATGTGCTGAGGGCTTCTCTGCTATGCTCCATGATGCTGAAATAAATGGTAGACTTAAAGGTATTAAAATATGTAATACTGCCCCAAGTATAAGCCACTTACTATTTGCAGATGACTCTCTACTCCTCATTGAAGCAAACACCAATAGTGTACATGAAGTGAACAGGATCCTCAGTACGTATGAAGCTTGGTCAGGTCAAGCCATAAATAAAGAGAAATCTGCAATCCTTTTCAGCAAGAACACGAAGCTGGAAGATAAAAGCGAGGTGATGAACAAAATGTGTATCACTAAAGAGGGCTTTTCTGGTAAATACTTGGGACTACCGGTATACATTGGCAAATCCAAGACCAAGGCTTTCCACTACCTGAAAGAAAAGATATGGAGCAAATTGCAAGGTTGGAAAGAAAAAATGCTCTCAAAAGCTGGAAAGGAGATTTTGATCAAGGCGGCTGCGCAAGCAATACCAATCTATGCAATGGCATGTTTCGACCTCACAAAATCATTGTGTGACGACATCAGTGCAATGATAGCCCGGTATTGGTGGAGCCATATGGATAAAGAAAATAAAATTCATTGGGTTAGCTGGGAAAAAATGACAAAGCCTAAAAAGGATGGTGGATTGGGATTTAGAGATCTATACTGTTTTAACCTTGCCATGTTGGCGAGGCAAGCTTGGAGAATTCTAAAGAATCCCACATCACTATGTGCACAAGTCCTAGCGGCAAAATACTTTCGAGATCGAAACTTGCTGGATGCCGAGGCAAGAAATGGAATATCCTACTGTTGGAGGAGCATCTTAAAAGGGGTACAGGTGCTAAAGAGCGGGGTGGTGTGGAGAGTAGGAGATGGAGAAAGTATAAATATTTGGACTGATCATTGGCTCCCAAAAGGAAAATCAAGGCTTGTCAGTTCAAGGAGGGGAAATCAAATCATAACAAAAGTCGCAGAGTTGATTGACCCATCCTCCTACACTTGGGATGAGGAACTTGTACGACAAACCTTTAATGAAGAAGATGCCTGGGCAATTCTTCAAATCCCAATACTTGAAGGGCAAGAGGACTATGTGGCGTGGCATTTTGACAAAAAGGGGAAGTTCTCAGTAAAATCAGCATATCAAGTAGTGCTTGAGAGTCAAGCAAGGGAATCAGATAGAAGCATCCCTTCTACTTCTTACTGCCCTGAGAGGAGCACATTAGGCATGTGGAAGAACCTATGGGCCCTACCACTGGCAGGGAAAATTTTACACTTTTTATGGCGACTAGCAAACAATAGCCTCCCGCTCAGAATGAAGATCAAGAGAAGAGGCATAGAACTAGATACAAGATGCCCGGTATGTCTTAGAATGGATGAAGATGGGGGCCATTGCTTTCTAAAGTGCAAATCAGTTAAGGCTCTATGGAGAGCAGCTCAACTGGAAGACACACGTGAATTACTAGTTAACTGTCCAAATGCTAATTTTGTGATGCAGGAAATACTCCAACAGGATGAAGATACGTGCATAAGGACATGTGTTTTGCTATGGACCTGGTGGGGTGAAAGAAACAAAGCAAATCAGGGAAACAAGATGCGAAGCCTAGAGGAGATATATCACTCTTATCAGCTTCATGTAATTGATTGTCAGGAGAACTTGAAACGAAGCAGAGCGTCGAAGCAAATAAAGCAGCAGATTTGGTCTCCCCCCCCCCCCCCCCCCCCCCCCCCCTACTGATTTCCTGAAGATAAATTCTGATGGGGCTTTTAGACAGTCAACTCACTTGGGAGGATGGGGTTTTACCATCAAGAATGAACAGGGTGAGACGCTGGTGGCGGGAGCAGGCAATCTTCAGTTCATTGCTGATCCTCTCCATGCAGAAGCTACTGCAATGCTACGTGCAATTCAGGAAGCAACCAGAATGGGCTGCTGCAAGGTCGTCTGGGAGACAGACTCAGTTGTATTAAAGCAGGCGATCACAAGCAATGATTATGATGACTCGACACTGGGCGCTCTATTTAAAGAAATGAAATGTATTATTCAATACTCTTTTCAATGTTGTAAGATAGATGTATGCCCAAGGGCCTGTAATGTATCAGCACATGTGTTAGCTGCGTATGGTGTGAGTCTGGAGCAGGCAAGCTATCAAATTTGGCTTGACCCGCTTCCTGATTATGTACAAGACTTGGTTGCTGGGGTTTCTCCAGCTCTCTTGAATTAACGGAATGTGCTGGTGTTCCTTTCAAAAAAGAAATCGGAAGGAGAGAGAAGAAGAACACGTGTGAGGAGAGAGAGAAGAGCATGCAAAAATGAGAGATAGAACAGAGATGAAATGAGAGGAGAGAGAACGCGCAGCAGTAGAGAGAGGCTAGACCAGTCAACGGAAATGGGGAGGAGAGAGAGACGAACAAAAAAATGAGGACAGGAGATTGGACAAGAAAATAAGAGAGAGATGATGAGACATGTGAGAGCTAAGAGAGAGAGAACGCGGCTGTGAGAGAGAACAGAGGAGAAAAAGGAGGGAAGGAGGAAGAGAGATAACGTGGGGAGACAGGAGGTGGACATTGCTGCTTCCTGCTACAGTACACATGCACAGATATTTGTCCACATGTTCTGCAAATCACGTTGGAATAGCAGGCCATTTGTTCAGATCTCGAGGAAAGGGCATCTGCTGCAGACGGTGTAGATAGTAGGTACCATGTAGCTCGGCCTTTGAAAAAACACACTTTCTCGTGTGTCCATCAGCCACAATCCATGAGAGGGACGAGATGGTGGCCGGGTGTTAGTGGGCAATGAAGGGGACGGGCATGCCGGCAAGGTCAGCATGGCGAGACCCCATCGCACGTGCTCCAGCAGAAGCAGTAGGGGAGATTGCCACCGGGCGAGACACGTAAGTCACTCCCCGCTTCTTCGTTTCTTCAGTTTATTTGTCGTCCGCGCACCGTCGCTGGCGGGGCGGTTGACCCTACTTAGCTCCGCTTCAGTGCGCTTATATATGATTCTCCCCATCGGCTTCCCCATGCAGGAAATTCTTTTCTGTGTTATCCGGTTCAGTCCCTGCGAGCCCCCACATATGATTTATGTTGGTGATTACACACTGAACTTTCGATTAGTGATGGGAAATGAGTTATACTTCCTGTTCAGATCTTTTGGCTTTATGTGTTTTTTTTGTGGAAGTGGTGGTGTTTCGGCGGCATGAGACTGGGATATTTTCGTGGACTCGGTGCTAATTTGTGCTGGATGTTTTGGTCTGCTAGCCTGGGGGTGGGGTAGTGGATTTGTAGGTAGATTTGTTTGGGACTCAAGCACCGAGAGCGAAGGATTCAGTAATTAATTCGTTGCGATTTAGAATCTTAGGAAACCCGTAGTGTGTACTCGCATTGATCCGTTTGCAGGTTGTTTTGATTAGATTTTTCTGCTAAGGACATGCCAAAAGTGAGCATAATGTGTTTCATACTTTCATTTTAGCTTACGGAGTTATGAGTTGTGGGTTTTCCAAGTCAGTACGTGAGGTAATTACTTTCATACTCTCATGTTCCGTCTTTCTCAGTTTCCCATCTTTCCTCATTCTTCAGTGAACTATTTATTCAGTTTGTTTTAGTCTTCTCGGTTTTCACGTTCTTTTTATGTTGCAATCAGTATTGGGTCTTTTCTTCATTTTCTTCAGCAAAGTGACCTTAACTCACCCTTTTATTTCAGTATTTTGTTCTTGTCGTTTCTCTCATCATCTAATCACATTTTGTCTATTTCTCTTTCTTTATTAGTAGGACTCATTAGTCTTCAATTTTCAGTTTTTTCTTCAGTCTTTCATTTCGTCTTTAATTTTTCAGATATTTTTTATGCCATAAAAGGAGTTTCTGTATTTTCAGTTTATCCCGTCAGTCTTGTATATAGTTTGATATTTTTCGATCACTTTCATTCATGTACCATTTTGTCTATTTGGTTCATTCATGCTACAGTCATGAGTCTTGAGTTTTTATGATTTCAGGCTTGTTTAATTTAAGTGATCAGTATCTCAGCATCACTCTTGTAGTTGATTCACTTATTTTTGTTTTGTACTTGATTCACTAATTTAAGCTTGGGCTAAAAGAGCTTCACCAGGACCAAGTAGGACACCACACCCGATGTTCAGAACTTCTTCAAGCATGGATGGAAGAAGTTCCTTACGACAATAGGACTCGAGGTTGGCAGGACATGTTAGTATCATTCAATACCAATGTCGGCAATGAGCTTGACTGCTCGGGATGATCGTCGTCCTCCATGGACTCTCCATGAACTCTGACTCTGAGAGGTTCCAGTGGTCCTTTTTTCCAGGCGTTGTTTTATTTCTCTCGTCTGTTTCTCTAGCTAAAAGTTGTGTATCCCACTGTCACGGCCCCGTTGTCAGCTATGATTTTGAATGAAACTATCAGCTATGATTTTGAATGAAACTATCAGCTATGATTAATAATAAGTATTCAGTCTTTTTTAGGAATTATTCAGTCCTTTCTAGACACTCTTGAGCTCCTTGTGTATCTTCAGTGATCTTTTCACATTACAAACCAGATGAGACTTTTGTTTCTAGCTCCCCCCCCCCCCCCCCCCCCCATCCCACCCCTATATCTTTAGTCATTTTGGTTTGTCAGTCTTCAGTAGTGAAAACCAAATGAGGTTTCTAATCTTTTTCAGTGTTCTTTGTGTTACACACTTCAGAGTAGGTCAGTGTTTAGTTTTCATTAAAGGCAGTAACCAAGGCCTCTACATTCTGTAATGGTATTATTTATTTATTGGCTTGTAGCATTCACTATATCCTGTTTCAAGCTTACATTTTTATTTTATTTCTCAACTCTCTATTTTAGCAAGGCTCAACTTAAGGTACTAACGACTGTATCTTCACTCTTTCACTATATTCTGCACTCAGCAGCCCTCTGTTTCATTTTTATCCTAATTGCCCGAATTGTCATATGGACTTGCAACATTAAGTTGTATGAGCTTTCACTAACCCAGTTTTTGTCAAAAAAAAAGCTTTGACTAACCCAGTAGCTTGTGGATGGGGGAGACATAGCAATAGGGGTCGGTGTGGTAGGACATGTTCGAACTAGAGCTGGTCAGCGCCCTCACCCTCAATCCTGTCTCACTGTCCTTTCTTTTTCCTCAAGTCTCTCTAATTTTTAGCAAGCTTCGATGAATCTTGTTACTGTATGATCAATCTCTTCTCTGGAGCTAAAGGCCATTAGCTAAAAAAACTTGTTTGATTACCTATCCAAGAAAAAATAATTCAACTTTGTTGATGAATGCACGTTGGGTAGACTGATGTGGTCTATCTACGTATTAATTTGCTGATCTTTTTCTGAACTGCATCTTGCAGAGCAGAAAGTGTTTGACCTTATTAACTATTTTTTCTGTTCTATGTCTGGGGTGTAAATAATGCAAAGCAACAAATATGTCATTCTCTAAATTTTGATCTCTGTCAAAAGGCTACATTTGGCAAAACAAATTGTGAATTTTACATCAAATGTAAAAAAGGTTCAAACATGATAATACACCTGTGATGTGTCGTTCTGAATATGGCTCAGCTAAAAATAAATAATCACTCCCATGATAATGTTGTTCTAGATTATGAGCTCATGTGTGGGTTATTTTTGGAGAGGGGCATAATATAATGGGGTTGTACTCAGGGAAATGTGAACCTCCTGTTTTGGAAATCAATCCCTGTTTTGCTTTTTAGGTTTTGGTTATGACGTTATGTAGAAGAGAGAGCATATTTACCCTCCACATAATTGAGTTTTAGATTCTTTTTTGCCGCTACAAGAAAATTAGGGTTTATTTCCTTCATTCTCATTTTTTCAGTTGTTGCCTTTCATCAATCTTTTATCATTTTTCCTTGTTTCCTTCGCCAGTCTTAGTCATTTTGTTTGTCCCTTTTGTTAATCTTTTCAATACATTTTTTGTCCCTAAATGTTTCCTAACTTCTCAATGCTGGCAGTGACAAGACTCGAATGAGCGCACGGTAGGAGAAGGCGTTATGCACCAAATAGAAATCACATTGTCGCAGGGAACCGACACAGCCAAGGAGTCGTGGATCCTTCGCGAGACACGGCGGATCTGGCTGGTGCGGCATGGAAGCCATAGATCTAGGAAAGGCACACATCCACCATTGCTAGGAGTTGGGTTGGTGGATGAAAGGTCTGAGAGATGGACAAGGAGCATAGAGGTGGAGGGGGCGAATCCAGGCGAAGGTCAGGGATGGAAAGGGTGATGGAAAAGAGGAGAGTAGATCCGCGATTGCCTGATTCTCGCAGCCAACCTTCATCGCCGCTGGCAACGGCCACTGTGGTGCCGATAGAGCGGTAGTGGAAAAGTGTTCGTGGCTGCTAGGGCTGGGGGCATCCCGGTGTCGCCCCTTGGAACGACAAGGGAGCGAGGATCTCCCTCTTTTTATGGAGACACAACTATTGTCGAGGAGGAAGGAGCATGAGATAGAATCATGTTGTCAAGTATGAATGGATATTACATGACATCATGTTCGGCAAACATTTGTCAATTCAAGCAATTATTTTTCACTATATTTTTTGTTATTTCGTGGCAACGCACGGGCAATCAACTAGTAAGAGTAAAAGTAAAAGATAGACCCTTCCCATAGGAAAATAAAGCTTCCCATGCGCTTTCAAAGTTGGATGTCTGAGAGTTTAATGAGAAGGAACATGACTTTCATAATACTTCTATAATTTTCATCCCATCACAAGATCATACAAATTAACTATACTATAATATAGATAAAAATAACTATACTATAATCCCAAATTGGCCTCTGTGATTTATTGTAAAGTATTGGCAATAATCTGAAATATTAAATGGGCCAGGCCCAATAATTTCAACGGACAATTTCCTGGAATGCAGGGAGATAATTTTCGCTTGCGTGGACACCGCGGGAGACAAGAAGGCTCTGTTCCAGGAATTTGTCGTAATTCCATATGATTACCACAGTGACATCCCAGCACATTTTCAAATCAAAGATGACGGCAAATTTGGCTCCATGGGGGAGCTTGCAACATCATAGACCTCTCGTATAAGAACTTGGAACCAACATTCCTAAAACCATATCACGACGGAGTAGTAGCAATTTACTACTCCGTTGCACGTGACCTATGTAACGACGGACACCATCGTGAGCTATGAAATTTGCGGTATCGCTATCCAGGAGTGAACAATGGGGCTCTTGTTCGACCAGCCCAGAGGGAAGGACTCCAACCCCGAAACAAGTTGGTCTATGGATCGTCAAGCAGCTACAAGCGCCAAAAGGGAAACTACATGTGGTAGGTTGCTACTTCTTGGATGTCTATGTTGAATTGGAATTTTAGTTCCATTTCAGGATCGGAGCTATTTTCTTGATACAATTGTATTAGGTCAACATGTTGTTCGTATTGTATTTATCATTTTCAGACAACCATCAGGTTCATATTTGGATTAACTTATGTATGGGCTACAAAAATGTGTGATGTTTATGTATGAATATATGGGGTGTAAGTAAAACATATGTGAAAGGTTCGAACTACAGAATTTATCGTTAGTAGATCGATCACTTTCAAAATCAGTGAAGAAAACTTTCAGAAGTAGTTTGAGCGCTTTTAGGAATATTCAGTAACACTTTCATGGGTTGTTTGAGCACATCAAAAAGTGGGTTTGAACACTTTCGACATATGTAACTTTAACATGAACTATATCATGTATATTGTCATGGCAGTTACAGGAATAAGTTCAGGTTGCAGGTTATCATGAAAAAAAATTAAGATCATACTTTACGGATAATTCATACAAAGTGTTTCATATAGTTTGACTAACTTCCCGGTCGCATTTTGGCTTTGCGCCATGGGGCAGTGTGTCATCTGGTTCAATTAGCTGAGAAGACCAGACCACATGTTGTATATGAACGAAAAAACTGGTATAATATTTTTGCAAGCAGCCAACAAGATAAACGAGAAATCCCTCTCGCAATGCCCCCCACAAGATGACTAAAACAAGAACAAGAACAAAGGAAAGTTCTTGAAAAGGAGAACTTGTTGGGCTGAAGACGATTTCTCACGCCCATACAGAAAGCATTGACATGAGAGCCGTCCCAAGTAGCAAGGAGACGTTTATGATGACCTGCAACCTTCCGTCTTTCTGCACCCTAGGGTTCATGAAGTCTTGAGCAAGAAGGTCGACGAGGGCCATGTAGTTGAGAATTTCGGCCGCAGCGGCGCTTAGGAGCCCTTGGACGATCAGGGCCTTAGGGCTATTCTCGTCGCAAACAGAGGATATCCCGATGCCGATCACGACACCAACCGGCGTAGTGAGTGAGAAGAAGAGCGCCATCACCAGCAGAGACCTGAGCCGGAACCTGGCCTGTGCGCGCGAAACACAGAGCCAAAGAAATTTCCTTAACCGGCCATATCTTGCGGAACCGGACTCTCGCGTTAACACGTACTCCTTCCGTCCGAAAATACTTGTCACGAAAATGGATACAAATGGATGCATCTAAAACTAAAATACATCTAGATACATCCATTCCTCGGACAAGTATTTCCGGACGGAGGGAGTACGTACCTGAACAATGCATCCTCCTGGCCCTATCCCTTCGAAGAGCTGATGGAATGTTAGGGCGACCACGAGCGGTCTGATGCGCCTAGAGACATGCCGATGATCACCGAGTGCACTATGATCCCCAGCTCCAGCACCTTCATACCAAACGGACGTACATGCATGCACAAGCAATAAGCGGCCATGCATGGTGGTGACCAGGTAGTTGTATGGATGGAATGCATGCATCGATCAGATTCAGATCAACCTGCGAGATGACGCGGTAGCGGATGAGCTGCACGCCGCCCTCATCGGATGCTCCCGAGTCCCGACGACGACGACGCGATGACGGCTGACAAGCTGTGGGAATGGCCGTGATGCGCCTGCGTGGCCTCGACGTCGGCTCCGACGACGGCCCCGGCTTTCCTGGCGTGCGCGCGCTGGAAGTATCCCGTGGCGATGGTGTCCACGACGAGTGTAGCGATGGCCGCGAGCATGGCGACGAGGCCGGCGAACGGGAAGTTCTGCCACGGCCCGTCGACGAGGCAGAGGCACGGCGAAGAAAAGGTCCGTGTCCGGGCTGAGCGCCGGGAATTTCCGGCCGAGCGACGGGATGGCGCAGCCGGCCGCGCTGGCCACGAGGATGCAGAAGACGGCGATGATCTTGAGCGTCAGCGCGCCGGCCTTGTCGTGCTCGTCCTCGCCACCGGCCTCGCACTCGCACTCGGCGTGGGCGAGCAGAGGGAGGGAGGAGACGGCGAGGAGGAGGAGGAGGAGGCACGGGGCGGCGAGCTTGACATTGGCAGCTGCCATGGTTTAGTCGTACGTGGTGGGAGGCGAAAACAACGGGAGACACACGACGTACGTTACGTACACACACGCATATATACAGAGCTGCCAGGACCTGGCGATTTGCAATGAGATATCAGTGTGGACATCGATTCGATTGGCGTTGAAACTTTCGGCCGGCCGGCAGCTCAGACGATATTCCCAATTCCAGGCCAGCAGGGGCCGGGAGTGGTTACACGAAGATGCAACGTACGGCAGTGGCGGAGACAAGCCCCAGGCTGCCCGGGCGGCGGCCTGGGTCCTGAGGCTTGGCTCCTTCGTTTACTGTAGTGGATTTTACACTGTTTAGCACTGTACCAAGTGATTGGCCTGGGGCTTGCCCGGGTCGTGGCTTGATCCTAGCTCCGCCACTGTACGGCATGCAACTTTTTGACCTATCCATACAGTAGTATGTGTGCGCATCACCTTATCCATCGTTATCGATGCACTTTCTCTGGTTGATCGATCTCTCACCATTTCTGTCTCAAGATCCCCGCCACTTCGCACTTGTCTACACCCTACTCACGCAGCAGGTGTGGTTACTGCGGCAAGATTGATCGAATGGCCTCCTACAGCCAGCTCCCTCCCTCTCTAGTCCCTACTTCGTGGTTAACAAAGTATTTGCTCCGTTCCAAAATATATGACGTTTTGATAGTTTTATTTTGGTAGTTTAATTTCATATACTGTATTTAGGAACGGAGGGAGTACGTCTCTAAACCATATACACGTACGGTGACAGAACAGTGACACTATGGTGACAGATACGTCTTCTAGTAACCTGTGCAGGAAACAAAATATTTTTTCTATCACAACTACAGACAACAAAACATTGTTGACACGTAGGGTGTCGACACCATGATGGCACGGCCGGCATGAGATGTTGTTTGGATTTACTAAGCTGTGTTTCGCCAGCTATTTATTTTTTCACGCCTCGGCATTCTCATGCTCACAGTACCCTTGTGCTAGCCCTGGGATCTAAGTATGCTCATCGCAAAATCTCCGCTCTTCCTTCGGAAATAGACAAAATCAAACTTTGACTCTCCCAAAGAGTTTTACCGGATCAATTAGGCAAAGTTCATTCGAAACACTAGCGTGGTTGATATGTAGTATAGGAGTACTATTTAATCCTACAATCACAGACAAAACTTTCAAGTGTGATCAGTGAGTGTGATACACTACTGCAATTATTTTATTTGCGAAGTAAACTCGGCAGAAGCCCATTTTAATTCGGCTAAAAGTTTGCCGAGTTTAGCATGTTCCCGAGTTTAGAAATTGCTCAAAATTTCACCAAAATAATCACAAATTTGGAAACATGTTCACAAAAACAAAAAGGAAGGAAAAAGGAAGAAATAAAAATAAAAAATAAAACAGGAAAGAAGAAAAAGGAAAAGGAAAAACAGAAAAGAAAGACAAAAAAGAAAAGAAAAAAACGAAAGAAGAAAGGATACCAGGCTCACACGCTTCAGACAAAGGGCAATTTGCTGAGTGTCAGTCGTTGGCGACTCGGCAAACGCTTTGCCGAGCACTAAAGAGGGTACTCAACAGAAAAAGGCACTTGACGGGCTGGATGGAGACCCTCGCCACGTGGCACTCTGTTTACCTAGTGCCTCGTGGTAGAACTCGGCGAAGCTCATCGCACGCACGGCCACCACGTGCCCACCCAACGTTTGCGGAGATGTTTCCTCGGCTCTCGGCAAAGAGAGTTTGTTGTGTGCTCACGTTCGCCGAAAGTCAGAACTCGGCAGATCATCTACGGTATTCTCATGCTCACAGTACCCTTCTGCTAGCCCCGGAGTCTAAGGATGCTCATCGCAAAATCTCCGCTCTTCCTTCGGAAATAGACAAAATCGAACTTTGACTCTCCCAAAGAGTATTACCGGATTAATTAGGCAAAGTTCATACGAAACACTGGCGTGGTTGATACGTAGTATAGGAGTACTATTTAACCCTACAATCACATACAAAACTTTGAAGGGTGATACACTACTGCAATTATTTTATTTGCCAAGTACCCGGAAAACTCGGTAGAAGCCCATTTGAATTCGGCTAAAAGTTTGCCGAGTTCAGCTCTTGACTTAGGATACAGGGCCCACACGCTTCAGACAAAGGGCAATTTGCTGAGTTTCAGCCGTTGGCGACTCGGCAAACGCTTTGCCGAGCACTAAAGAGGGTACTCAGCAGAAAAAGGCACTTGACGGGCTGGATGGAGACCCTCGCCACGTGGCACTCTGTTTACCTAGTGCCTCGGGGTAGAACTCGGCGAAGCTCAACGCACGCACGGCCACCACATGCCCACCCAACGTTTGCGGAGATGTTTCCTCGGCTCTCGGCAAAGAGAGTTTGTTGTGTGCTCACGTTCGCCGAAAGTCGGAACTCGGCAGATCATCTACGGTATTCTCATGCTCACAGTACCCTTGTGCTAGCCCCGGAGTCTAAGGATTGTCATCACAAAATCTCGGCTCTTCCTTCCAAAATTGACAAAATCGAACTTTCACTCTCCCAAAGAGTTTTACTGGATCAATTAGGCAAAGTTCATATGAAACATTGGCGTGGTTGATACGTAGTAGGAGTACTATTTAACCCTACAATCACAGACAAAACTTTCAAGTGTGATACACTACTGCAATTATTTATTTGCCAAGTACCCAGTAAACTCGGCAGAAGCCGATTTGAATTTGGCTAAAAGTTTGCTGAGTTCAGCTCTCAACTTAGGATACCGGGCCACACCCTTCACACAAAGGGCAATTTGCTGAGTTTCAGCCGTTGGGGCTCGGCAAACGCTTTGTCGACCACTAAAGAGGGTACTCAACAGAAAAAGACACTTGGCGGGCTGGATGGAGACAGCGCTCACCACGTGGCACTCTGTTTACCGAGTGCCTCAAGGTAGAACTCGGCCAAGCTCAATGCACGCGCGGCCACCACGTGTCCACCCAAATACATTGTGCGCCCAACATTTATGGAGATGCTTCCCTCGGTTCTCGGCAAAGGGAGTTTGTTGTGTGCTCAGGTTTGTCGAGAGTAGGAACTTAGCAGATCATCTACGGAAGCACCCTGGAATCCCTCCTTGCTGAGATCTTTCATAAGGGTATCGGACAAGCCTTTGCCTAGTGATCAGAGCGCGACGTGTGTCGCCTTTGTCAAGTTCTGTACTTAGCATAGTTCTTTTGCCGAGTACATAACTCGGCAAAGCCTCTGTCATCATTTTTTTTGAATTAGTTTTCCTATTAGCCTTGCAACAAAACACATATATAGCAGTTTTCACTGCCAAATCACATACAATTCCGTTAAGAGGATCATATATGGTCCACACAACCACCATAACAAGTCACAAGTAGTCACTAAACCCCAATGTGATCAATAGATGTTATATACTATGAGATGGTAATAGCAACATCACAATTAGGACGAACTGAACGATGATTATGAAGTTCCTCAGCCCACTCAACCCAATCTGGCATGCATCCTTGTCTACTTCATGATTTCTTTTCTCTTTGAGCACATATTTGGAGTAATCATCCTTTGCCCCCCTCCTTAGTATTAAACTTTTTGCAGCAACTGTCTTTGTGACCAATCACTTGTTCATGTCATGTTTTCCATGAATCATATTCTGCTGGGTATCTAATTGAGTACACCATATACTACTTCATCTGCAAAGGAAGAATAATAAGATTTCAGCACACAACACGCATTGAGAAAAAGAAATGCATGGAATATAAGCAACATTAGCATTCATGAATCATATCCAAAAGCATCAGAAGTTGTACATCGAGTCGACATCACCAACTACATCCCTACATCAATTTCAAAGTATCTAGCTAGACTACTCGGGGAATGGACTTTTACTTTGATGGGTAGTCGGTGAAGTCGGTCATCATCTAGTCAAAGCAGGTGGGGATCTCCCCCAAGTGTAGGAGTGATATGTCTCCGACGTATCTATAATTTTTGATTGTTTCATACTATTATATTACCAATCTTGTATGCTTTATATGCTATTTGATTTTTGTTTGGGACTAACCTATTAGCCCAGTGCCCAGTGCTAGTTGTCGTTTTTTAGCTTGTTTTTTTATTTTCAGAAAATTAATAACAAACGAAGTCCAAACATGATGAAACTTTACGGGGATATTTTCTAGGCTAGAGGGGACCCCGGAAGGTTCATGAGGAGGCCAGAAGCCCTACGAGAGAGCCATGACCCCCACGTCTTCAATAACTGGTCAATCAGAAGACCTTCGCTTTCTGCTGATCCCCCTTGCTATTTCTTCTCCCGTGAGTGCGCCGCCTGCGACTAAACTGGTCAAGAAGACGTTCGTTTTCTCCCGACCCCCTTGCTATTTCTTAACACATGAGCATGCCTCCTGGAGCCGAACTAGCCAAACTTCAAGAAGTTTGATACAACCGAGGATCACTGATCAAAACTTATGAGTGGAGTATATTCAATACAAGCATCGAGCAAAGGCTCAAACTGCAAGGGCATGCACCCAACATGAGCGGCATAGACAACAAGGGGAGGTATTATTGTATCCCTCTAATGGTGCCTGAATCGCGCCGTGAAATTAAAAAACAATAGAAATTGAAACTACGAAGGCTAAATGAAACACTAATCTCATTTCATAATTGTTGGTGTGGACATTTAGGAGATAAGACATCAAGTCCAATTCTGAACAAATTATTGAGACCTTTGGTCTTTTTGGTAGTCATAGTTCCTACTTTAATTTTAAATAACTAATGTGCAATTCTTCTTTTGTATCCCAATAAATTGGCCATATTGGACTATAAGACCTTGTAGTATTTAATATACTAGGAGTGCTGCAAATATATGTCTGTTTTTAATTTTTATCCCTTTTTTACTTTCATCTTCTCCTCCTCCATGTTCAAATCTTGGCTCCGTCCCTGCCAACGGTGATAACCTTGCAGATGGCAGATAAGTCTACTAAGAAGCCAATAGGAGTAGCTGAAGACGTCCTTTTGAGATTGGATGAACATGTCATTCCTACTGATTTTATCATACATGATATGCCTGAAGATGAAAAAGTATCTATTATTCTCGATAGACCATATTGAATACCGCAGGTGCAACGGTCAATTTTGTCAAGGGGAAGGCACCTTTCCAAATATACGATGAAGAAATCATAAGATACTTTCCGAGAAAGCCCAGAGAGAAGGAGAAGTACATTCCACCTTCGAAAAGAGTTTGTGCGACAAGTGAAGAAATTCATAAACCACCTAAGGGCTAAGGTTTACGCTTAAAACAAAGGTATATGGTTAAGCTTGGAAACCTAAAAAACAACACCGAATGGGAGGCAACACATCATTTCATAAAAGAATTATTTTTTGTTAGTGTAGAAACTCTCTTTCAAGTGTTCGTTTTGATAGCCTAATGGAAAGGACCAATGAGCTAAGTTTGGCAAAAGAAAATTACCTTGCAAGAAGGGTTTTGAAAGAAAAGAAGAGAGAGAAGAAAAAGATGCAAAAAATTGGAGCAAATACGAAAGAAGGCAGCTAATAGTACGAGCGAGGTAGCTCATGCTGTCGGTCATACCAGGAGTTGATGAGCACCAGCAAAACTTCGTTAAAATCTCCCCAATAAAGCCAAGACTGATTGTTGTTACAAGCGATATCAGAGTATCACAAATCTTGTAGCAATCTAGCATTTGGGCATCTCCATACACACACGTGAATCTTGAAGGAGCATTACTAATGCGAGAAATAACCGAATCTATGTGATATTTTGAATAGTCTTCAACTTTCTATTTTATTTCATTTTTCCAAAAATACCAAAACCACCACTTCTACATGAACTACTAATAGCAAAACTTCTATCAAAAATATGGTCTACCTTTAGAATTATCCACCCCTGTGTTTCCTATTTATGTTTATGAGATGCGTAACATAGAGGGGGCAAACCTGGACACAAGGTCGCCTTGTTCGTGAATTGTCACGACGTTTTGATGGCGCCCCTCCTGGGCGCCCTCCAAATTCAAGGTGTTCCTAGTATTGTTCTGCCCTCCACCCATGTCCCTGTTAACTCCAGTACTACTCCTCCTAGGATCTTGCTTTGAAGGACTTATAGGGACAGCCCCTCCAGGGGCAACAGTTAGCTAGTTAGATGATGGCACCAGGTCTGATCCTTGTCCATGCTCTTAGGCCACCTCTTCCTCGCATGATCATCCTCCTCAAGCACTGCACTTTTGTTGTTTTTGTTCAAGTCCATATATGTGCTATCAACAGCAGACAGAGCGTTCCCCTCTCCCTATTTACAGGCGGTACGGCCACCACACCTTTCATACTCGATGTAGCACGCAACACCTTAAAGATAAGAGCAGGGAGAGGGGTGAACCCTATCGCCATGTTCAGTGTAGAGATGACCAATCATACCAAAAAGGCACACCAATCCAGTAATATTTCCTACTCGACCTTAAAATATGCTACTTATTCTTCTTTATATGGACACGTGATTCTTCAACGTCTCCCTCACATCCACAATCACTCTGACTCCGTAAAGGTTACCCGCATAATCTCCAAGGCCATTCCCTTGTTCACAGAACGCTCCTATCTTAGCTGCCAAGGATTTAACCAAAGGAATAAAACCATCTCAGAGATCATGTATTTGAGCCCAAATCTTGAACATGTTGAGATCAATCATAGAGGCTTTGGGAATCCATTGTAAGGAGAGAGCAAAATCCGCTAACCCTGGAAGGTCCAAGGGCCGCCGTCCATTACCTTACCACATTAGCCCAAACACGAGAATTGCATTGTGTAAATGTTGTCCCATAGAGACAATAATTTCACTATCTGAGGAAGATCCCACGCATTTCTTCATGTTCTTGTAAAACCAGAAGTCACCATATTCCTTAGCCGTGTGCACTTTTCCGATTGCTAGCCACCGGGTTGTCTCATCTGACTCCAGTACCTCATCCTCATACACCATATCATCCAAATCGTCCTTCCCCATGCCTAGTTCATCCATCACCAGTTCTTTGGTCACCTCCGAAGCATACAAAGAAGCCTTTGCCGCCAACACTAGAAAAAATCCAGGGTTTCTGCCTAGAAGAAAGAAACCACCACTATAACCTCCCTGACACCCTCGCCAAGGCCGGGCATCAACACAGGGTTTCGCCTCAATTAGCTCAGGCGTAAGGACGGGCGGGAGGGAGTCGCCGGTGGGGAGAATGTCTCAATGACGATTGTGATTGCGAAGGAGAAATCCTAAGAGGAGGGAAGGGAACATCTAACGTACAACAGACATAAGGCCCAATTGACTGGTCGGCCAAGGATTTTGTAGCCAATGTAGCGGCCTAGTTTGAACAACACCTTCTGTTCACTCTATGGCCGGAAAGGCTTTCAACCGTTTAGCCAACGGCCGAGAACACTGACAAGCTGACAAGGCTGGAAGAGTGCATTCTTATAAGGAAAAGTATATTTTTCGTCCCTCAATTCTTTCAAAAGTATGGAAATGGTCCCCCAACTCCGAAACCAGCAAATCTTAGTCCCTTAACTTTTTAAACCGGATAACTTTAGTCCCTCGTGTCGGTTGGGTGGTTTCGTGGCATGGTTTTAGTTGGCATTTTATCAAACACCTGTTGCGCGCCTGCCATATTTTCGAACCGTGGCGTCAAGGGTCGCACAGCAGGTCTACGATGTGCCCTTTGATGATGCCGAGGCCACGCCCAGCACCCTGCCCGGCGTCATAGTGCCTCCGATGAGTGGCTTTGCCCAGCAGGCCGAGAAGGAAGAGCTGGGCATGGCGGCCGCTCCTGCCCTTCTCTTCCAAGCGCTGCTCCCTGTCCTACCTGTGCGGTCGCCGGTCGCTGTCCGTGGCCTCCCGGCCTGACCGCTCACACGATTGGCCGTACGGTGTCGCCGCCTAGTCGTTGTCCAACAGGTGAGCAGGACAGCACCACCACGCCACGCTGGGAGGAGTAGCTGCGTACAACACGCGGGTTGCGATCGACCCGTCGCGAACTCGAGGGTCACCAGGGTATCCATGGGCAACCTCATGCATGACACTATCGGCTGCTACTGGGCGAATCCACGTCTAGGCTCGACTTCGGCAGTCCGCCTTCGCTCTCCGCACTGTCGAGGCGCTCAAGGACATGCTTCTCGAGCTCCAGGCATACACGGCTGAGGCACGGGCTCCTCTCCCAACGAGAGTCTGGGCGTGCAGGACGACAATTCCATCATCGACGACTGCCTGTTTACGTGTGTTACGTGTGTTGCTGGCGGGTCATTTACGTGTGTTGCTTGTGAGCGTGTTTCAATCCGGCGAAAATTTATCTAGTACGGAGCTAGCTCGCATCCTTGTGAATCGACCCAGCACCTCTACTGTACGCACGTGTTGTCTTCCCGCCGAAACCAAGCTAGCTTCGGTACTACATACGCAATCAAGACGGAAAGTGCTGCAACCGAGACCAGCTAGCTATGCCTCCTCTGTGTCGCCGGCGGCGCTCAGGCGTGATGCTATTGCCGGGACGAGCTGCTGATCAAGGAGGTACTGCAGCCCTCCGGCCGGCGCCCGTTGCCGCGAGTTCCTGCACGAGCGGTGGCTCCACGACGTGGCAGTCAAACTGTGTGACCAGGCGGTCAAACCTGTAATGTTTCTGGTTTTACTCAAAGCCATGTCCACGTCAGCACAAAAACCACCCAAGCGACACGAGGGACTGAACTTAACCGGTTTTGAAAATTGAGGGACTAAGATTTGCTGGTTTGAGAGTTAAGGGACCATTTCTATACTTTTAAGAGAATTGAGGGACGAAAAATATACTTATCCCTTCTTATAATGTCTTTTAAATGAAATAGGGAAATTTCCTGAAAAAATGAAATAGGGAAATATTTAGCCTTCAAACCCACACCAAGGAAAGAATGTGATCTTTAATAATTCTCTAGGTTGATGAAGCAATCTAGGTTTTCAATCGCTTTTGTTAAAGTGATATTTGAATGCAAGGCACAAAATTAACGCAATGGACAAATTTGTCTTTCTAGGTAACTCAGCCACACGTGCAACTTTCCATTGCTCTCGGCCTTATCTCGATCCCCTCTATGATAATTTGGCACCCATGCGACCCTGTCAGCCCTCTGAACTCAATCCAAACATTGTGATCTTTCCCTTTTGGGCACAACCTGTCCAACTCTAAGTTGATCTCTTGCTCTATCCATCGTCCATCTCTCCTCATACTCACACCATCAGGTTTCAACCTCCTCTTCCGAGTCGGATTCTTCTCCGTCGTGTCTATCGAAACATGTAAGAAGGATGATCCATCGAGTTCGCAGTCCCATAACGGAGATCGTGAGTGCTTATAAGGCACGTGATGGTTGCACTCATGGTTGCATATGGTGGAGGAAGAGGGCCCTGTGGCTTCTTTGTTTTGGTTCAGAGCCCTGCTTTTCTGCAGCCAATGAACCATGTATACGATATAAGCCGCGTAGCCTGTACCGACCCCCAAGGGGTTCTTGGTATTGAAGACATTGTACACATCCATCCAGCACACGTGCGAGAATACAGCCACCTCGGGAAATCTATAGGAAGAAAGAGTAATTGTCCCGATTAACATTTTACAAGTTTATTGGAAAACACCAACTAATTGCATGTAATGGAGTGAAAAACTATTTAGCCAAATCTTAAAACGTAAACATGCAGTCGTCAGTAAGACGCAAAATTAAAATGGTGTTTTGCTGACATTAAGTAGTTAGATGTCCTTTTTATAGATCTCGAGGAGCTAATTTTGCGGAACTTGTCCTTAGAATTGGAAGTATGGATGTGCCCACTTTCTCAAAAATATAAAATCCAGCATGTAACTAGAACTGGACGCGAGCCGACCCCTCGGCTCTAGCTTTCCTAGAGCTCTCCGGCGACGAGCAGAGCCAAATGGAGCTCGGTAATCCGGCGAGTTAGAGAACGAGGCACGGCCCGAGCTTACCTCTGGGTTGGCAGGCTCGGGGCCTCCAGTGGGCGCAGAGACCCATGGCGTGAGGCATGCGACGAGCAGTCAAGTAGGAGTGTGTGTTGGGGTTCATCGCAGGCTCGCCTGTGCGAAGCAGTAGTATTTTGCCGCAGACAGCGTCAAATAGGGATTTCCATCCACCGTGCTAGTCTGGTTCTGCGCGTCAAGTTGTCAAGAAATGCAGAGAGCAACGCGGATGGGCAGCCCAATTTCCGTTCTCAGGAGGTTCCTTCCGTGCATACAACTTGTAACGATTTATTGCCCCTCAAAAAAAAAGTAGCATTCTCAAGAAAAGAAAACTTGCATACAAGTTGTAACGATTTATTGCCCCTCAATAAAAAACTAGTATTCTAAAAAAGACTTGTATCCATTTATCTTCTATTTTTTTAGGGGTTTCAATTGGTTTTTTTCGTAAACACATTTTTTTTAGTTTTTAAAGTGTTCCTTTTTTCAATAACATGGAATGTTTTTGAACCTTTTTTGTTATAGTTTAAAAACCATATTTAGTTTTTTGACATCATGGAAGAGCTTCTCTTTGAAGAGGCATAACGGTTATGACATCATGTCAAAGTTTAAAAACCAAATGGAGTACTTCATGGCACCGTTATGCCTCTCCAAAGAGAAGCTCTTCCATCATGTCAAAAAAAGAAAAAAGAGAGAAGCTCTTCATGCATTCCCCGTCTGACAGATCCATTTGTGAGACAGGATCCCTTGATTCTAACAACTATGCAACAAATGGTACATACCAGGTTGCCGTCGTCGAGGAGGACGTAGGAATCGCAGAGACGCGAGAAGAATTTCTTCTTCGTCTCGCCTTCATCCTGGGGCGGCTCGTCACCGGTGCTCAGCAGCTGGAGGACGCCGGCACAGTCCGCGCCGAGGAAGCTCCCCCATACCTCGTCGGAGTCGGCGGCCACCCGGAGCGCTGCAGCGGTGGCTGCCAGCCTGCACGCGTCACCCGGGGTGGTCAGGGAGGCGATGTGGGCTAGGTAGTCCGCCGGAAGGTCGCAGATGCCCGTATCCATCTGCGCCACATGCATGAACCGAGTCATGCGCGCTATCGGAAGGTGATGATAAAGGCTTGAACGTTTCTTGCTCCGTGCGCTGCTAAGGTAGCAACACATGGTGATCATGGTGTTGCAAGGATGGCAACATTCTTGCTCCGCGCTACGATCGGATAATGACGACATTCCTGAAGCCCGATTCGGGTAGCAAAGGTAATCGATTAGGGGACTAGGTGATACGTACTCTTCTATTTTCTATTGGCCAAGCATAGTCTTTCAGCATCAAGGTGATTGGCAGAAATAAGTTGACCACGGCTTGCACGATTTCGAACCGTACATGTACGTTCGCGTATAAACCCATTGTTAACAACCGTACATGTCGCCCAGCCGTCGGCCCCAGGGCCGCCCCCAGTCGAGTGTTTAAAAAAAAAGGGGCCGTTCGGCGAAGTTATGACAAAGAGTAGTTAAATTTCGGCTAAACATGGTGAATTTTGGCCAAATTCGCCCATTTTCATTACATTAAGCTAATCTAAAAAAAAGGGGCTGAAGTCGTCGCCGCCGTCGCCGCCATCGTCGTCGTCGGCCTTCTCCTCCTTGACGTGGACGCCCCGGCTGGACCCGACGTCGCCATGGTGGACTGGCGTCGGCGCGTCGTCGTCGTCGGCGCTGTCGCATAGGACGACGACTCCGTCTTCGTCGCGGCCGCGTCGGCGCTCCTCGAAGTGGCGCAGGGCGGCGCGCTGGCGCTCCTTCGCCTTCTCCCGGCGCGCCTTCTCCATCGCAATGGAGTCCTGGCGCGCCCATTCTAGGGCCGCGTCGTCGTCGACGAACTCCGCTTTCACCGGCGCCAGCCCCGGCTCCGTCTTCACCGGCACCAGCCCCGTCTCCGTCTTTGGCTTGACGAAGCGCGGAGGAGCCGACGAGGAGGAGGCGCGCCGGCCGCCCTCGTTGATGACGATGCCGGCGCTGCGAGTGCGCCGGCCGAGCGGCGACTCCGCCGCAGGCTTGGCCTTGACGCCGAGCAGGGCCGGAGTGCCGGAGGAGTGCGACGAGGATCGGGAGGAGGCAGAGGAGGAGGAGGACCCGAACCGCCTTGGCGCCCATGGCCCGACGCGCCGGTGCGGCGCCGGGGGGTACGCCAACGGCGGGTCGTTGCCGCCCTCGAGGTGCATGAGCACGCCCTCGAGTGTGCGGCCGGGGATGCCCCACCAGAGGTGGCGCCCCTCGCTGTTCTGCCGCCCGCCGACCACCGGCGCGCCGTTGGTGGACGCCAAACGCTGCTGCTGGCGGCGCTCACAATACGCCGCCCAGGCCGCGTGGTTGTCGGCGGCGTACTGGGGGAGGGAGCATTGGGCGTCGGTGAGGGACGCGCGCGCGATCTCGACCTCCTCGGCGAAGTACTCCGGCTTCGCCGCGACGTCGGGCAACGGGGGAATGGGCACTCCCCCGGCGCTGAGCCTCCACCCCGATGGCCCGGCGCGCATGTCCGGCGGCACCGGGATGTTCGCCTGGAATAGGAGCCAGGACTCCAGAATGCGGAGCGAACGGCGGCCGAAGCCGTTGGCCGCCGCCTCGTCTCCGGGGAAACGTTCTGCCATGGCGACGGCGCTCGGGAGAGGCAGGGAGAGGGAGGGGCTGGACGGCGGCGAGGGGCGGGCGGGGCTGGTGTGGGTACAGGAGAGTGGAGTGGAGGCCGCCGTCTTTTATAGCCGGGCCGCGCCCGTGTGTACGCGTGCGAGGGAGGGGAGGCGTCGGCGCCGTCCCGTGAAGCGCCGTCCCGTGAAGGAATCAATGGCAAGGCTGACCGGCGGCAGCCTTGCCATTGATTCCTCGCGGAAACCGAGGCCGTTGGGGGGAGACGAGGCGCCGAGTCGCTGACGCGGCTGGCCCGCGGCTTCTTCGCGCCAAAACAACTCGCCCCGGCGCCCTCGGGCGCCCCCCAGCGCGCCGGGTTCGGGCTGGGTCCTCCGGCGCTGTTTTCGGCCCAAGCCGGCAAAAATCGGGCTCCTGGGGGCGCGACTGGGCCGTTTTTTCGGCGCCGGCGCGAAAAAATCGCCTGGGGAGGCCTTCTTGGGGGCACGGCTGAAGATGCCCTCAAGAAAACACAGCAAAACGTTTGAAAAAAAATTGAAACTTTGTGGGAATGATCATCAAGAAATGTAATGGCCTTTGCAAAGTTTGTTGGTCAAATAACATTCGAGAAGCTATGTACAAAAAAGTCAAAATCATTGAAAACTACTCATAATGTATGTTTTCGACAAAGGGTGAATTTTATTGGCTCAAATGGAGCATCAAGATGATACATCACACTGAACACACACCCGGCCTCTGCATAACTAAGATGCACACAGCCAACCCAACACACACACACATAGAAATACACCGGCAACTAGCGAAGTCATAAGACCAAAAGCTATGTGCAGGTGTGGAAAAAAGAAAAAGAAACAAGAAATAAGCCCCAAAGCGATCAGATGAACGATCGGCAAACTACAACTGAGACCATATCCGCACCAACCATCGACACCACATGGATGACAAGGATCTTCAACAGCAATGCCTTCATGAAGGAAGCGACGCTCAAGCGACGCCGTCACCGGAACCAACCACAAAGGCTAGTCTCAAAGTTTCCACCCTGAAGAATTAGTCTGAACATATCCGAGCAATGCCTCCAACAAGGTAACGATGTGAAAAACATCGCCATTGCCAGGAATAACCACTTGGGTCTGTCCTAGGCTTTCGCCCCGGAGCTCGAGACCGGGTGCACATAGCACCACCATCCAAATCTCACATGTGTTGTCTCCACCGCTTTTCCGCTATTCGAGCAGCTACAATTGGATCGCCGCTACTCCACAACCAACCCTCTGCATCAAGTCATTGTCCATAATTTATAACCCACCACTGAAGTCATCCATCAGACCAGGAGATAAAACCTCCCGAAGTCTTTTTGATGCTGTCATGGATCCATATGAAGTCGATGCAGAACAATCTACATACGCCACCATCCGGCCAATCGGATCTAAATCACCTCCACCATCCAGCACATCACCGCAGCCCCAACAATCCGAAGACCGCGTTGATGGAGCAATGCCAAGACCACCGTTGCCTCAAGGACCGCCACGCCGGAGCCACCACCACAGATCGAGGGAGGTGGGCGCTGCCAGAGACGAGGGCCGCCATGCATGAGGCATATTTGCGACTGGCCGCGGCTAGGTTGGATCTTGGAAGACGTCAGGTGCAGCTCAAGGGGAAACAGCCCGCCGCCACCATGGCCACTGCCAGTCCGAGACTCCATCCAACACCAGCCGCCGCAGACCACGACGCCATCTTGGGGAGGAGGTCAGGGGCGCGCGCAACAAGCTAGGAGATCGATCTGCCCCGTCGCCACCATCCGCCATCGCAGAAACTTGCTGCCGTCGCAGGTCTGCCCCAGCGCCGCCCACACGGCCACCTCGGCAGCACCACCACCAGCACCAGGGACCGCCGCCCCGGCTCCCAAGCTCCGCCGCCTAGATGCCTCGTCCGGGGCCGCCGCGTCGTGCCGGCCGGAGCGCTCCGCACGCGAGGGATCTCAGCGCGAGAAGACATCCCCGCCACCGCCGTCGGCCAAGCAGGCTTTATCTGCTGGCGTCCTCGAGCAGCGGCGGGTGAGCAGATGGAGAGGACGGGGGCGGCGGGTGAGCGGATGGAGAGGACGGGGGCGGCTTTGGTTTCCGCCTGCCCCCCCCCCCCCCCCCCCCCCCCCCCTCCTGAGCGACGCGAGCGGTTACGAGCGACAAGGATCTCACATGTACACTGTTTGAGAAAATTTCAGCGATTTTGTCTTTTTGTACATAGCTCCTCAAATGTTATTTGATTACCAAACTATGCAACCGCCCATAACATTTATTGATGATTATTGTCACAAAGTTTCAGAATTTCTTAAAATAATGGGGGGGGGGGGGGGGGGGGGGGCAGCCACTAGTCCTTAAAGAAACATACAAAGCTTGAAGAAACATATATTTATTCAATGGATGAACATGCTAATTGTAAGCTGCTACCTAGGAAAGTAAACACTTTCCTGCCCCCAAACTGTGGTCTTCTTTGTAAGAACAGTCCGGCAATAAGAAATTTCTTCAAATAGTTCAAATTGGCCCTCTCATTTTAAGAACAGAAATATATCTTGTACCAAAGTGTAAAATACAACTAGCAGAATTAGCTTAGGTGGTTTGAGCATGGCCTCCGTGCTGTTGGTTCTGTCCTGCAATATTCAAGGCATTCAAAATGAAACATTCGTCATGGACGGTATTAAACACTTCTCTTGGGCTTTCGTCGTTCCTCTCCCATGCTAGCAGTCCGCTGCTCGTTCTCAACTATTCTGGTGCGTGGTGCTCCTCATAACTTGTGCCAGCATCCTTCTCAGCTTGTATGGCGCGCCAGTGCACGCCTTGGACCTTGCCAATGCCATGCTCTAATAAAATATGTCGTTTGAAAATCATATATGAGACTCTACTAAAAATAGAAAATATGTCACATGGACACAATCCTTTCAGATGGAGCCCCTGAAAAAGGAATATCATAACTGAATATACACATACGATCATTACTGAATTTAAGCACCAGCGAATACACACAACTTCCTCAGTGCAATTCTTCCAAAAATCCCATGGAATCCAATCTCAAATTTCTCTTTGTTCATCACTTCAACGTGCCACTAAAACCATGGAATCCCAACTCAAATCCCAGTTTCCTTCATATGTCAAATGTAAAGCGAGGTTGTGGCTGGACTACCTGCTGACGGCAAGCTGGACGTCGAGGTTCAGGCTGTCGGCGACTTGGGCGTCAGGATTGTTGGGGGCGACCTGGGGATCGGGGTTGGGGTTGGCGGCGACCTGGCCATCGTGTCCTAGTGCAGTAAAAAGTAATTGGTTTTCAAAATTTTCACAAGCATCTGCAAAAGAAGTACAACTAATGTGTAGAACAAGCATCTGCATAACAAGTCCACTAAGAAGCCTCTGCAAAACAAGTACAATGCTACCAGGTTCTAATGCCAAAGTTAACTCTTTTTTTAGAAGGAGATTAAAACCCCCAGCCTCTGCATCAATCGATGCATGCGACCATCTTTATTTATTATTCCACAAAGGTCTAACAAGAAACATACGTCAAGCCACCCGAAGCCACCACTCACACCTACAAAACTCACAATGTGAAGTACTCTCACTCCCCGTATCTAAACCGGTGTCATCGCCGATCCATCCACATAACGTGTCGGAACGAACAGCCAGTGCAGCAGACCTAAAGCGTACACCACATGCACACGTTTTAGACGCCGCCATCATTATCGAATCGCTGATCCATCTTCAGGAGAGAGATCCGCATCATCCTTGCCAGCCCGTCCATCTGTCGACGCCACCACGGCGCCCAATGGCGCCACCGCCCCACGCTCGTCCATCCAGACGCGAAGATTCTGGAAGATCTGTCGTGCGTAGCACCTGCCGACCAGGCATGACACAGCTAGCACCTGTCGGCCATGCATGACTTGACATGTCCACTGAAGCTCTGTGCAAGACGAAGCCGCTCCACCTCCTGCCTCTGTCTTCTGGCGCTGCTACCCAAACGATGCTCACAAGAGAGAAACGACAACGCAGTACCGCCATCGTCCGATCTGGAAGACTAGATCCTAGGGTTTCCCTTGGAGCAGCACGAGTGGGTCGACAGTCATTGCACGACGATGCCTTCATCAACGTAACGGCGCAGAACGCCGCCATCACCTGCCATCGACTCGGTTTTCACCAGCAACTATGTCTTCCCGACTCGCAGTACGAACTAGATGACGGGTCTTGAGATCTGATCATCCAGCCTCAGGCCAACCACCTCCGACGAAGGAGATGGCCACCACCGCCGGCTGCATCGGCAAGATCAGATCTGACCGGAGGTGCCGCCAAGCCGCCCACCAGGCTCTCCACACTGCTGTCGATCTGAAGCCGGATGACGTGTCGCCGCAGCATAAGTCGCCGCTGCCCGAGCCAGGCAAGCCGCCGCCCGCCACCGCCCTGACCAGTCTGCCCGACGCGCCACAGTCACCGTCGCCCGCGACAGGGCCAACCGCCGCCGTCGTGGCCATCGCTGCCGCTGCCAGATCTACCGCGCCTCCACACGTGCAAGGGCTCCGCACCATCCGTGAAACGCGGGAGAGAGGAGGATCCCCGCCACCGCCGTCGGCCCCCAGACGCATCCCGGCGGCGGCAGGGTGAGGGAAGGTGGATTCAGGAGCGGGGGCGGCTAGGGCTGGGGACCCTCCCGAGTCGCCTGCGCGGGGACGGCGCGGGGCCTAAGTTAACTCATATGTCCGACATTAATTTTTAAAAAGCATCAAAGTTTTTTTTTGAGTGCTAGACGTCAATTGTGAAGTTTGCCACCGCCTTGCGTTTTTCTTTGCTACCACCTAGAGCCTAGGCATGCTTTTTTTTAACTATGAAAAAGATAATGAAATTAAGGACCTCATAGAAAATAGTTTGTTCCGATGAAAAAAGTATGTATGCTAAAGTGGCAGCCATGTAATAACTAGAAAAAACTCTAGGTCGAAATCCATAGAACCCAAAAAAAGTTATCTGAAAATGGCTTGAGTTTCAAGCACGATGCAACAAATCGATTGGCACAATATGCATATGAGATTTGCTTCAGTTTCTAGAACTAAATGGAATGATATAATGAAATTGCTCCATAAATTATGCAATCCATTTTGAGTTCAACCATCCGCTAACCAAGATTATCAACTAAAGACAACATACGGAGCGTCCCCCCCCCCCCCCCCCCCCCCCCCCCCGCGTCTTCTCCTCCTAGGAGACCCGGGCGAAACCCTAACCACCACCGCCTCACCCCTCCCTCCCCCCTGCTTCCCCTTCGCCGCCGCTACAACGACTGATGAAGAGAAATCACCGTGACACATATTAGTTTTTCAACAACTTTAGAACAAAGTTCAGTCATATATTTGAAGATACACAAGATACACACTTTGGCTATAGCTTTCTAAATAAATAGTGATGTAGCGATCAACCAAATGAATAGGAAGTCTAGTCGTGCATTTGTGCGGGTCTTCTCACTAGTTTGGAATAATAGTATAATGAACAAAATAATTAAACTACATATGGTTATTATATAACTATATATAATGTGTAAACGTAAGTAGCATAATTTGAGGCAGTTTAATGTTGGGGTGGGACTTTCCCTATGTATGATTGGAAGTTGAGGAGGCACATGTTAGGCTAAATATGTCAGGGGACATTACCAACTAAATTATACTAGATATGATGTATCATGTTTACGGTGGAAACCATTTCCTTATTAGAACAAATGCATGAATATATGTTTAACAACAACTAAAACATTGGAAAACTAAATATAAGATCGTTCTCAGTTTATATTCTAAAACAATCCAACCTAGGAACTACATGGTACAATGGTGTATGGAAAGAGAAAGGGGGGGGGGGGGGGGGGGGGTCAGTTCATGGATACAAGTTGGAGTGGCATGGTTTGCATTGATGTACTAATGCAAACTTGTAACTTCTATACATGCCTCAGTTGAGGATGACACACAATTTCAATTTCAACCAGATGGCTATCAATAATTAAGGTGATCGCAAACCAGACACCGCATCCGTCTGCGGACTAGGTGAGGGGGGGGGGGGGGGGGGTACGGAGTCACGTACACAGATGTGGGAGCCAACCATCCAAATCTAGCCGCATACAACCGCCCCTAATTTTTTTAAGTCCGCACGATCAAAATAGCCGCATATCTAGTTCCAATTTAGCTAAAAAAATGTTCAAAAGCAGCAGTAGTTCTAATTCAAATATTACAATCCAACAAAGTAATCAAATTGTAATAGTTCAAACTTGTACTAGTTGTAACTTTAACCACCCAGAGATGCTCAATCAAATCTTCCTTTAGTTGATCAGTTGCGAATTTGTCCATGCATTTGAACAAACCCATCAAATGTGGCCTGACTCTGCTCTAGAAGTTTGATAGGAGCACCCGTGTTCTCAAATTGAAGAGATATGGCATCATCCTCACCCATCACGGTTATGTTGTGCATGGTCACACAACATGTCATCACCTCCCACAAGGTTTCCGGATCCCATGCATTATTTAGCAGGTCCACGAACAACTGCAAAACGTGTTTGCAGAATTTCAAATGCCCTCTCAACATTCTTTCTAGCTGCTTCTTGTCTTTGGGCAAAGGGAGACTTTCTATGGCCAGGTGGGTCAGTGATACTCTTGACAAAGGTAGCCCACGGAGGATATATACCATCAACCATATAGTAGCCCATGTTGTATCCATGCCCATTGATAGTATAATGTCATGGAGGAGCTTTCGCTTCAGTCATCCTAGCAAACAATGGTGAATGTTGTAGCACATTGATGTCACTGCGAGACCCGGGCATGCCAAGAAAGTTTGTCAAATTTAAAGATCATGTGATGCAGCTGCTTCAAAAATGATGGTGAATTTCTTAACATGACCCTGATATTGCCCTTGTAGAGCTTTTGGTCAGTTCATCCTTCTCCAATGCATGCAGTCAAGAGATCCAAGCAAACCTGGCCACCCTATAGTTTCGGACATTGCCAAGATCCTCTCGGTGTCTGGGACAGTTAGTTCTCTCAGGTACTGAGGTCCAAACACTGAGACCACGGCAGTAGCAAATCTTACCATGGCATCTCCGCATGTGCTCTCGGACATCCGTAGGTATTTGTCCAACGAACCAGCGGTTGTACCATATGCAAGCATCCGCCATGCGGTCATGCACTTTAGGTAACCAGAGAACCCAATCCTTCCCATGGCATCATTCTTCATGATGAAGTAGTCATCAAAGGACTGAATGCCATAGTAGAGACGACCGAAGACATTTTTTTGCATATGAAAGAGGTGGCGAAAGTTGTCAGCGAATAGAGCATTCGGGGCAAAGTAGGCGTCCATTAGCATCAAATGGCCGCGTGCCCGGTTGCGGTTGAGCACTCGATGACCCTTGATCGATCCCTTGAAATTGAGAACATGCTTTTCCGCACGCTCTGCGTCTGCAAGTACCGCCTGCATCATCGCCGTCTCATCCGTGTAGGACGAGCCGTCCGACGACTCAATATAGTGCTCGTATAAGTACGTGTATGTCAACGAACACTTGTCAGGCATCGTGAGTACCGTAGGGGCGGATGATACCTGTGGGGCGGATGGAGTAGAGGTGTGGAACAGCGACACCGGAGAAGCGACGTGGAGCCCAGATGTAGTGTTGGAAGAGACGGGATCGTCGAGTTCCGGCAATGGTCTGGCGGGCGGCCGGGGTGTTGGAGCGGCGGCGGAGGCAAGAGACGAAACAAATGTAGAAAAAGAAGTGTGGATGGGGGAGCGGGCTCGGGGGGGGGGGGGGGTGTTGTTGGGTATGGTTTTTGGTGAGCCGTGGGTGTCGGAGTCCTACGTTGCTGCTGCCCGGACTCCCGTAAGGCACCTAGTTTGTTTCAACTTTGCGGGAAAATGTGTGTCCGGACCGGTCGACGCACCGATACGGTTGCGGGTGATTTGACGGTCCACTTTGTAGATGCCCTAATGAAGCACGCATGTGAAAAGAAATCAAATGACAGAAGTTAGCTATTTAGATATAAAAGATTTCGATCAGTTTTGTCAAATGGAAAATATATAAAGGGTAGTTATCACACTAGTCCACTAATCACGTGTGCTACCCAAATTGACTTTCAGCATGGATGTTGTCATAATGTGACCACAGCCACGGCTCAGTCGTAGCTGGACCAAGAGATGTTGTCATGTTTTTTTTTTTTCTGGGGGAAGAGATGTTGTCATATTGGCAACACCATGATCACCATGTGTTGTTACCAGCAAAGGGTACCTGTACGCATCTTTATCATCACTCCACAGGATCGACGAAAGCAAATTAATCAACGACGCATGGAGGCGGAGACGGGAATCTGCGACCTCCCAGCAGACTGTCTCGCCCGCGTCGCCTCCCTGACCTCCCCTGGCGACGCGTGCAGGCTGGCGGCCACCGCTGCCGTGCTCCGGGAAGCCGCCGACTCTGATGAGGTCTGGGGCAGCTTCGTCCCGGCAGACTGCGCCGACATCCTAGCGCGGTGGAGCACCAGTGATGAGCGCCGCCGGGAGGGAGAAACGAACAAGGGGTTCTTCTCCCGCCTCTGCGACTCCCCTGTTCTCCTCGATGGTGGCAAGCTGGTATGCTGCTCCATAGCTAGTACCATGTACATGCAAACATATTATGAACTATCAAGATCTCCTCTGACACTGGCATCCATTGATCGGCCGTGCAAGAAGAGCTTCTCCCTGGAGAGGCGTAGCGGCGCCAAGAAGTACATGATACCGGCGAAAGCTCTGTGCTACGGGTGGAGTGGCTACCCATACGGAGGCCTCGTCTGGTCACGCTGCCACCCTCACTCCAGGTTTTGCTTTCGTCCCATCTCGTATAATTTCTGGTTAAAATTTCTCTGATCATTATGTTCCCCGCCGCTCACTTTTTATACTTACATACTGGATTGTTCCTTTTCTCGAAACAAAATGCACACTTCCATGCTGCAATTTTACGCTAAGTAATGTGAAAATTAGGTGAACGGAATCCACACAAAAATTCACTCAGCAGCTATATATGTTACCGAAGTAACATTATAATTTAGCATCTTGGATGCTAAAGAGTGCACTTTTAACTTTTGAGATTTGAGAACACTGTTTTACTAGTCCATTGCATGAATCTCCTTCAACTGGTAAATGATTATTGGGAAGTACACTCAAGCCCATAATATAGGCTGTATTTTAGTGTGGCCAAGTGGCCGCGGAACCCATTTTTGCTTTTTGAGTCTTTGTGTGACCCAGTTTTGCCTACTTGTATGGATAAATTTCCACTACAGATTATAAAATAATTGCAACACAACACGGTTCAACAACCGCAAACTGAGCCTTACTCTTTTGTCATGTAGATTCAGCGAGGTGGCGGTTCTTTCGTACATATGCTGGCTGGACGTGAACGGCATCTTAAACGCCAAGAACCTCTCGGGCGTTGGTAGAGGCTACGCGGCCTATCTCATATACAGGGTGCATCAGCTGCACACAGAAACTGCTCAGACCCAAAACCAAAAAGCTGAAGTGTCCTCTTCCGCCATCTGCAATCATGAGTGCAACCATCTCGTCCCTCAAAAGAACTCACGATCTCTTTTATGGGACTGGGGATGGGAACTCGATGGATCGTCATCATTGGCATCAATACACAGAGAAGAGAAGAATCGAAGACTGAAGCAGCAGCTAAAATGTGATGGTGTGAGCGTGAGAAGCGATGGACGATGGATAGAGCAAGAGATTAACATCGAATTGGATAAACCGTGTCTGGATGGGAAGGAGGGGAATGTTTCCATTGAGTTTAGAGGGTTCACAGGGTCGCATAGTTGCCAGATTATCATAGAAGGGATCGAGATAAGGCCGAGAACAATGGAAAGTTAAAAGCATGACCAATTTGCTTAGATAGATGAATTCAACCATATGTGAAATTTATTTGCGGCAATATTGCAATTTGCAAGTATGTCGTTGTGTTAATTTGTTCCTTGCATTCTATTAGCATTTGAAAAAAGGATTGAAAATAAAGCCCACATTGCATCTTTCACTTGGAAAATTATAAAGAGAGCAATTCATTTCTTTGTGAGGTTATGAAGGGAAAATGCTTTCCTAATTCATCTATCTAGAGGAAACACTTCTCTCTCTCTCTCTCTCTCTCTCTCTCTCTCTCTCTCTCTCTCTCTCCCTCCCTCCCTCTCTCTCTCTCTCTCTCTCTCTCTCTCTCTCTCTCTCTGTTCGTATTGTTGCACATGGTTAAATCTTGTCATTTGTAAATTCCTAAATGCTAACTCAAGGATTTTGCTATTCCCCTTGGTGTCTTGACTAGGAGAATATTCATGACCATCTCACATTCCAGTCGCGGTGATCATTGTCCTAGCACAATCACATGTGGACATCGAAAACACTAGGAGATGAAGACAATCGCATACTCCTTTGATTGGTCGTATTGAAATCAAATCATATACTCCTTCGGCCCATAATATAAGAGCGTTTTTTACACTAGTGTCAAAAACGCTCTTATATTATGGGACGGAGGGAGTCGATTCCTATTGTCAATGTGGAGTTTGATGATGAAGTTTGTTGGAACCATAGTTCTAATGCTTATTTTTCCTTGAAAAGTGGGTGCAATGTATTTCGCAGAATTGGTTGTGGTTCCGGTCATATAATATAGGCCCATTAGATCTCAAGAAAACTAACTTTGTAGCACCTGAAAACATAAGGTCGTTCCACCGACAATTAAAACATTCACATGGAGGATTCTCAGGAGGGATTTACCAGCCAACGAGGGCATCTAGATTTTCAAATCATATTGCAAACAAAAATTATCAGGTGCTATATTTGTTCACAAATTGGATTTACATATATTCTTCCTCTGCCCTTTTTCCTAAAAACTGGTACAAAAGGCATTACACCACTCGGTTCATCACTGACGGGTCGGCTTCTAACCGTCAGTGCTGAACAATACTGTTGAAAAGCATCTGCTGGCCCAGTACCTCATGGATGTCAGGTAACGGGTTGTAACATGACTCCTCTGAGGTGGGTCGAGAGTCAAGCCATGCGGGGGCACACCCCCGACAGTCACTCACCTTTGATGGGTATCTTATACTGAACGTCAGTGGTGAGGTCTAGTTCTGTCATGATATCTAACGTTCGACCCACAGGACTTGCATGTTTGGTCTATGGATATAACTTGAACTTTTTGTTTGGTGGGCATCAAGGGGTCAATACTATGCATTTTCTAATAGAGGTGCTAGATTCGTATAGTGTCGGTGCCGGGGCATTACAAACAGAAAGAAAAAAAGAAAATTAGACAAATTTCCCTCACCAAGGATAATAAGATAGTTAACATGTTTTGACGCTTGAGGTGAGTCGAATATTATTTGCAATTGTGTGTCATCTTGCATATTGCAATGCTCTGCTTCAGTACATAATAGTTGGGCGTATGCAATGGTCGGTCATTTAAGTGGAGCATTGGCCAATACATGCGTAGTCGGTCTAGTAGATTTATGGACATATTGCATATACAAAAGGTGATCTCAGTGTAGCAATGATTTTTCATAAATGTGTGATTGCTCACAGCACATGCGACGACCGAGGACGAAGATGAAGAAGCGAGCTGACGGTCTTGGTATGTGCTCCATGCTGGCCTGTACCGCACGTACCCAATGAGGTAGACTCGCCGCCGGCCGGATACACAGGCATGGCACGCACGTACGCAACAATCAGACCGTTCTTGCTCTCGTATTTGCTGATGGCCACGGGCACGTATCATCCCCGGTGATTTCACAGTGTCATTAAAGGCCGATGGAGCTGAGCAAAGCTCCGAGAGGATGAGCACGTACGCAACAATCAGACCGTTCTTCCTCGTCGGTTTGTCACACTTCTGCTCCTCTGGCGAGTCCCCATCGGATGCCTCCGGGATGACGAGCCGCATTGACAGGAGGTGCCCGACGCTCTTGGCCTGCGAGCGCGGGATCCGCACCTTTTGCTTGAACCATGCCTGTCGTCGCCGCAGCGCCTCTCCCGCGGGGCCGCTCCGGCAGCCCGAAGGAGCACCGGCAACGTGGGCTGTAGATGTGCCTGTTCGTGCCTCCGCGCGAGGATGCTCGCAAACAATGCGGAGTGCAACGAGGTGTCGAACGTGTTGTTTGCCACGCAGCACCACATCCGCTCACCGCCACAGCCGGCCGTTGCATGCCCGCGCCGCCTTGCTCGCCATCGCATCGTCAGCTGCCTTGCCCGGTTGCCCCAGCTAATCATCAAATGAAAATCAAAGAGGCTAGCGCACTATGTGCAACACCAAACAGTGTAGTTGTGTACACGCACTGACAGCAGCAAAGCCGGTATAGCGGAGGTGTTTGCCGGCGCACTGTGAACGGAAATTTTGCGGAGGCGCGGTGAGGAATGGGATGGGATTATTTTAATTAACTAGATTAATAGTTGTGACTAAAACTAAGAAAGAACAAATTACCTCTAATTTGAAATTACCAATATGTCCTAGAGCAAAAATATGACTGATTTGTAATGACCGTTGGATCAACAAAATACTACCCATTATATTGGTAGTATGATGCACCATAAAATATCTCGATATGTATATGTCATTGCTTTTCTTTTGACGAAAACCAAACTGTTTTTCATCCGACTGTCAAATAGTCAGTCCAAACAAAATTCAATCAGCTATCTCAAATACACCAGAAAAATAAAGAAGGGTGGTCATCACACGAGTACACCAACCACGTGTGTTAGCCAAATTAGCTTGGGATGTCGTCATTATGTGATCACAGCCACGGCTCAGTCGCAGCTGGGCCAAGAGATGTTGTCATCTTGGCAACACCGTGATCACCATGTGCAAGCATCCATATGCATGTCTTTATCATCGCTTCCAAGAGGCGAGTAATCAACGCGCATGTATGGAGATGGAGACGGGCATCTGCGACCTCCCGGCGGACTGCCTGGCCGGCGTCGCCTCCCTGACCTCCCCCCGTCCCCCGGCGGCGTGTGCAGCCTAGCGGCCACAACCGCTGCTCTCCGGGCAGCTGCCGACTCCGACGAGGTCTGGAGGAGCTTCCTCCCAGCCCACTACGCGCACATCCCTCGAGCGGGCAAGAAGAGCTTCTCGCTGGAGAGGCGTAGCGGCGCCAAGAAGTACGTACATGATCCCGGCGAAAGCTCTGTGCTACGGATGGAGTGGCTACCCCTACGGAAGCCTCGTCTGGCACGCTGCCAGCCTCACTCCAGGTTTTGCTTTCGTCCCATCTCGCACAATTTCTGGTTAAAACTTAAAATCCAGTCATTTCTTTCAACCCATGAACAATATGAGCCCCAAGTTTCTTTCGTAACTCACATAATTTTTTCAAATTTGGACGTTCTCACTTTTTTTCATTCTGCAATCGCCTCCAGCAACTAGTATTCCTGTGAAATAATAGGTTACATACATTGACTTTCCATTAAAAAACTAAAGTTAAAGTTCGGAAATTTTCTAGGAGTTACGAAGCACTCCTCTTTCTCGTGTTTCCTCCAATCCTGCCGACTCGTGGACTCGTGGTGCCCCATCACCGGGGATGTGCCTATGTTGTCACAGATGGGCTGCATTATCTTCACCTTGAATTTTGAAACATGTCCTCACAGCACAACAGATTCATCCAATCTCTGTCTCGAAATCCAGGCCCCATGTGGCTACGTCAGCCACAACGAAGATAGTTTGATCAGAGACTCAGGGCGTCTATGGTAGCCCGCACCCCGCCCGCAGTACAAATTTGGCATGTCCGGTATCCTGATCTACATTGAATTTGTGGCCTGCACAAACCTCAAATTAAGCAACCCTGGGACTGGTTCGCTGAGGAGGAACAGCCGAATCGTCCATCTTACCAGACCCACGCGTGCTACTCGCATGCACGCCTTGGGAAGCGTGGGAGATGGGACAAGATGGCCATTACTCCACACTCCAATCTCCTCAATACCTGAACCTCCATCCATGCCCCTCTCTCACTGCCCCTTCGCTCCCACCTATGGTCGTCGATAGTCCAACGTCATGGGGATTGACTCCTTACCAGCGCGGCGATAGCAGCCATGACCGCTGGCTTGCTGTAGTGACGCAGGGGTGGGTCAGCCAGGATCATTTGGCGACGTTGCTGAAATCCCCTCCCCCCATCTGCACTAAGCCGTCAACAGGGGCAGGGACTGCGGCAGCACCCATGCTTTAGCCGTTGCGGTGGGGACGTCAGTTGTGGTTGCCAGGATATCCGTCGTGGCAGGGGTCCAGATGTTCATGTTCCCGCAGTGGTTTGCTCCAATGCCATTTGCTCCTGCTCCCTCTCCACCTTCGGCATAACCCGCTCCAGTTTCGAAGAATGTTGTAAGAACACCAAACTCAACATTGCTTCTATGGTTTTGTAGATACGATTAGATTTTAGGGCTTTGGTCTTTCAAGGGCGGTTGTCCCTCTGGCGGCAATGTTAGGATCATAGCACCAGAATGATTTGGAGATTGTGCACCGATTCGATTAGATTTTAGTATCATAGCATTGGACCGATTGGAATATATTTTAGCACTGATTGTGCATTGCTAGATCCAATAAATGTGCATGTCTGATTGTGCACTGGGTGTCACTTTAGGGTTCTGTTTGGGGGAAGCTAAGTTCGATTTGGGGGTAAATTAGTCTGATTAGAGGGGCGAAGGTTCTACTATGCCTGTGTTGAGCAATGATCTTCACTGTTGTGCGGTCCATGTATTTGGGTGATTGTTGGTACGAGGGTTTGTTATACACATTGTAGTTCCGATCCTTGTACCAGCTATCCCCTTCTACATGACAGAATATAGTGAAGAACATCACCTTGACATGGAAATTGTAATTATCCTAAACATTGTAGTTCGGTTTAGATTATAATTTGGTAGTGTGTTAAGCGTAATGTTCTCCATTGCAATGCTCTGTCGGCAAGTTGGTCATCGGCAGTGCCTCCAAGAGGTGCTAGGGCAGGCCAATGAATGTTGGCCACTTCCATGCATAGGTCTAACCCACTTCTGGAAGATGCTTTTAGCACCTAGGTTGGATTTGCTTCCGATCCACTATGTCTTTTGTGAGAACATGAGCACCATCCGATGGGAAATCGTTCTGAAGACAAACACTGACTGCAACTTTAGAGTGAAAGATCCGAGATGTCAACGGGAGGCTTTCCATTGATCAAGGGTGGGATGGCTTCACCATAGCTCACAATTTGTAGATATGATACTTCCTCGCCTTCAAGGTTCTGACTAAGGATAGTTTCAAGTGCATTGTTTTTTACCTTTCCAGCAAAGAGGTGATGGTCAAGTGCGGCCCGCATGACCCAACACTTGTCATGATCCGTTAGTCTGCCGGTCCTGAACTATGATGACTATGATTGTGTCGTTAGACGTACGCTTCTTAATGTGGTTATGTGTATGCTTGTTCTATGTTCCTCGGAATTGTTGTACCTATGACTATGTGTGCTGGTAACCTCGCCACTCAGGGAAGAGGTTGCCACATCGCATATCTTGTACATAACCGAACACCAGCACAAAGCATCTATGGAGCACATATTTGCAACCAAACGTCGTGCTTGTATTTCTCTTGTCATGCAGCATGGGGCTTTCTAGGCAACCAAATGAAATGTAGAACATGGTTCAGAGACTGTATTTTCTCAGCCAGGCTCAACCTGTCCAGAGATATAGGAGGCCCAAAATCCATGCAAGGAACCAAACACTCCTTCGGAGTAGCATAATCCACACAAGATTTGGTTTTTAAATAGAACTCTTGCATGTTTGGGAAGATAAAAGGATGAAATAATACTATTCTTTGGACCTTTTTGCTTCAGAATCCATACAAATTTCTCTATTTATCTTAGAGAAGGGCATTTCAGGTTCACTGAAGAGATTTTGGGTTTTAAATCATGTTAAATATCTTTTGAGGCTTTGAGTTCCCTCAGTTCAAGTTTAAACAAATAAACATGATGCATACATATTTATCTAGTCTATTACATTGCCAAATACTAGGGATGTGACATGGTCTATGTTATAGGTGACTTCCTGGTTGGAGGCGCTACCAGTTAGGAGGTTCTCCATGGATATATATTGCACTTGTACTAATAGATTTACCTTTTTTTTGCAAAATAGTACTAACATATTTCCCTTCAAAAACCTGTTGAACAATGATGATGGAATAGGTTCTGGATTTGGATTGGGTCAAATGGATCTAATCACCTAATTAGCCACAAAATTAAAAACAAAAAAATCTTAGTAGAATGATGATGGATGAAAATAGTACCATTATCTAGTGTTTCAGGGGTGGTGTGCCCAAGCACTCCTCAGTATATAAACTTTGTTATTACATCTTCTTTGTTAGGCCCCTTACTTTTAATGATATATCTATTCATGCAATGTATGTGTGTTTCGCTCATGTTATATGTTTATATGGTTAATTATGATTCTTTTAGTTTTAACTCTGCACACTAAACATTTTAATCATGTACCTTGTTACCTCTTATCTGATCAGCATAGATAGCATTCTTGGTCTTCCCTAGTAATAAAACACTTAATTGATAATAAGTGGAGTTGCATTTGGTTGCATTTCCACTAAATCTATCTCCTTATTACTAGATTGTAAAATTTGTCGTAAGTTGGATAATTTCTTAGGCATGTATATCTTAGCCTTTTTATTCACCAATAGACCAGTGATAAAACTAGAAACCTAGCATATAGAAGGTGTGCCTAGCTTTGGTTGTAAGTGTTGTGGAATAACTGGAATCCCGTAACTCATGCAACCAAAGCTGGCATACCTTCTATGTACCACATAAAGTTTCATTTTGGCCTATGTATGTCACTATCTATTATGTTTACTCCCCTGTCGTGCTTATGCTACAGTAGAAAGTTGAGGCTTATATCAGAAAGATAGATTAGGACTCTATTCATAGCTGGCTAGCTATTTTTGTAATGTAAAAATACCTAACCATGGTATGCATGAAATTTCTAATTATTTCCTTATAAACTTCAGGTTGCTCTTGCACTACATATGGTTAGGTTCCATACGACATCAAGAAGAAACAACACGTGACCCATATAAATGTTTCCTTGGCCATATGACTTTGTTGCATCGGTGTGGGCATCATGGTGCAGCCAGAATATTTTAGGGTTTGGTTCATGTTTTTCCTCGATTTCATTTAGCCATGCTTCCTATGACATCAATGACCACGGTTGAGTTGTCACAGAAATATAGATAACAATTATTTGGTTTGTATAACGACTATGTTGTACTTAATTAAGCTCTTTGTTCTCGTCGATCAAAACTTGATAACAATTGTTATTTTAAAAAGCATATCTGATTTTAGTCGCACTACACAATAAACTGTGTTATTGATATGATAGCTCATGATAGAGCTTTGGGTATATGAAGAGCATCAAAGTAACTAAGAAAAGTATGTTTTGTTTTACCCCCACCACCTGATTCTTAGAGATGATGGGAGATTTATCATGATGATTCCCTTTCTTGAGAAGCTGGGAGGGTTGGGTTGCTAAACTTGTTGATAAATTCTGAAGTGTTATCTTCAATAAAGCACCTGATTTTTCAGAAGGGTGTTTTGTGCGGTGGGACCAAATTGTCACAACATAGATGTTGCTTGATTTATGTGGTACTACACAAAAAGGGTGAATTATTCAACCTCTAGAAACTTGGATAAAGAGTGGTGACATAAGTATTATTGCCATCTCTCTCATGACATATCCTCTATAATGCTAAGGTATAAATATTCCAAACTAGTTTCATTCAGTTTATGTATATTCATGCTTATATTCTAATGCAAAAATAATTTTATCAGGATTGAGCTCAGATACCAATGGTCAAGAATATATCTTAGAGTCGGTCTAATAATATGAGGTGACATGAAGGTGCAAGATTGATAGACTGCTTCTATCAATCATAAATGTGGTGACACTCTTGTGCGCCGACAAAAAACCATGACGAAATATAAAAAATAATCATAGAACTGCAGCCACCTCCATCAAAGAGGTGAAGTAGACCCCACCTGGGCACTACTATGACGGTTTTTATACTATCCATGGCAGATGTCCACTCGGTGTGGAAGTAGGTCACATTTATGACGAGGTGTTCCATCATAGAACTGGGGATTGACTTTTGTCCATGATTGCCCTCTCCTCAATTTTGCCTCCTTGCCCTCTCTTCAATTCGATGTAGAGATCTGAGGTTGTGGCACACACCGAATCAGCTGATGCGGAGGATTTGGGCGTGCAGACAGAGCTCGGGCCTTGCCGTGCGAAGAGCTTGCTTCTTCCATTCCATGGACGGCCGGCTATACTGGACCGGCGGCACAGCACACGCCGGGGAGCGCCGCCGATGGCAGCTGGCGCCTGCGGCAGCGCCTGCTGTGCCGGCCCACGAACGGGCACACAGAAAAAATTGTATTATTACGCGGAAAGACATCCAAAAAAATGGCTCCCTGCATCTGAGGCTGGCCAACCGGTACACCTACTGGCTGGTAGTGATTAATTTCAGCGCGAATTGATTTAAGAACCAACATAGCAGCACTACTTATTGTACAGCCCCTCACTTAGATTTTGACTTGTTTGAAAACATTAATAAAAAATGTGAATGTATGGAAAAAATGTGAATAAATTTGGAAAGTTGACGAACATGCATAAAAAAGTTGACCAATGTAAAAAAGGCTCGTATATTAAAAAAAATCACGAATTCAAAAATAAAAGTTCATGATATGGAAAAAAAAGTGCACTAATTTTGAAAAAGCAGTTCACAACAATGAAAAAAGATCATGAGTTTGAATTTTTTTATCGAATTTGAAAAAGAGTTCACTGATTTTGGAAAAAGTTCAACGGATTTCAAAAAAATTCATCAACGTTTCAAAAAAAGTTCATCGGTTTTGAAAAATAGTTCATCGAATTTCAAAATAGTTCATCAACTTTTCAAAAATCAACGGATTTGAAAATAGTTCATCAAATTCCAAAAAAGTTCATCGGATTTGATAGTTCATCAAATTTGGGGGAAAATATCAAATTTTAAAAAAATCATCAAATTTTAAAAATAATTTATCAGATTTGAAAAAGTTTATCGAATTTGAAAAAAAGTTTGTCAATTTAGGAAAAAGGTTCACAAATTTTTAAAAAGCGCGCATTAAAGAAAACAAAAAGAACTAAGACAAAAGGATAAGACAAAAGTAAAAGAAAAAAACTAATGGAACTAAAGAAGAAGGGTAAAACAGAACAACAGTTCAATAACTCTAGCGTTGCCTGGTGGTTGGAACGTTGAGTTCTTGTCCGATAGGTTGGGGGTTTGAATCCCCGTTGCGCCATGTTTTTTATGCCCATCTAAAATACTAGATGGGCCAGCCCAGCGCGGGCTGCTGCAGACGCCCATTTGCAGAATGCGTGTTAACGGGCGCCTGCAGCGCCAAATAGGATTCGCCGGTCTCCAGTCTCCACGTCGAGTTGAAGAAAAGCCGAAATCACTAACTAAGGAGTACTCCTTACGGAGATCACTCCAACTCCCCCAGGTTGCGTTAAGTGGTGCGCTACATGTGCGCCACTTGTCGCAACCTGGGAGTTTTCTCTTTTTTCGTAGATCCGTTTATTCAAAACATATTATCTCTTAAACCGTGGATCCAAATCTCGAACCGCTTTCGCCATTGGATTCCTCGCGTCGAGATCTTCAAAACTAGATCCCATGTTGATAGGTTTGGACGAACTTTTTTCCACGAAAAAACCGGACGAAAAAAACCAACAAAAAACCGAACCGGGATCACGGGTTTTTTCCCTTTCCGAAAGAGGCACGCCCGTGCCTCTGACGAAATCACAACCGTGCCTCTCGCGGAAGCAAAACCGTGCCTCTCATGAAAGAAAAAACAGAAAACGTGTTTTTTTCGTTTCGAAACAGGCACGCCCGTGCCTCTCGCGAAAGCACAACCGTGCCTCTTGCGGAAGCAAAACCGTGCCTCTCGCGGAAGCAAAACCGTGCCTCTCGCGAAAGAAAAAAAACAGAAAACGCGTTTTTTCCTTTTCGGAAGAGGCACGCCCGTGCCTCTCGCGAAAGCACAACCGTGCCTCTTGCGGAAGCAAAATCGTGCCTCTCGCGAAAGAAAAAAAACAGAAAACGAGTTTTTTTTTCCCTTTCCGAAAGAGGCACGCCCGTGCCTCTCGCGAAAGCACAACTGTGCCTCTTGCGGAAGCAAAACCGTGCCTCTCGCGAAAGAAAAAAAACGCGTTTTTTTCCTTTCCGAAAGAGGCACGCCTTTGCCTCTCACGAAAGCACAACCGTGCCTCTCGCGGAAGCAAAACCGTGCCTCTCGTGAAAGAAAAAAAAGAAAAAACATGTTTTTTTCCGTTTCCAAGAGGCACGGCCGTGCCTCTCGCGAAAACAAAACCGTGACTCTCGCGAAAAAAAAGATTTTAATCGAAAAGCTAGGGAAGACCGGTAGAAAACCAAAACGTCAAAAAAAACCAAAAAAACCATTTAAAAAGCCGAAAACGCGTGCGTAAAAATAAAAAAATAAAATCCGGAGGGAGCGCCCAGAGCGCGACACGTGGCAAATGACTGTGAGCGCGCCAAGTGGCGCTGATTGTTGCGAGGCTCCTGAAGGAACGCTCCTTAATTAGTTGCTCCCAAGAAAAGCGGCGGCGGGCTCGAACGATTGGGATTTGCGGTAGCTAGCCGGGTGGGCTTTTGCGTCGGCCAACTACTTAGCAGAATGGGCTGAAACAAGGGGTGGAGACAACGTGGGCTCAACAACTCAACTTCCGAAATTATTTATACCCTCAGATCTCGACTGAGCCGGCCCAGCTCGAGAGAAACCACAGCCTGCTCCTTTTTCTGTTTTTTTTTTTTACGTTTTTGCCTTTCTTTTTTATTTTGTTTATACTTCCATTTAAATATATACATTTAAAGAAATATTATACATAAAACATTCTAAAAATGTTAATCTAGCATTTTAATACATTATGTGTATGAAACAATGCTTCCCATGTATAAGAAAAGTGTATACAAAAAATACAATGCATATGAATAAAAATTGATCATGTATTTAAAAAATTAATGATCATGCATTTGAAAAAAATAATCATCTATTTAAAGAATTTTACACATGTATAAAAGAATGTTCCTGATGTATACTACAAATGTAGACGTGTATTTAAAAATTGAACATAAACATAAATTTTAAAAGTGTTGTGCGTGTATAGAAAAATGTTGACATGTACTAAAAATTTTAACATAAAAACATAAATTTTGAAAAAAAATTGAACGTGTATGAAAAAATGTTAGTCATATAATAAAAAAATAACCCTTGTGCAAAAAATGTTTTTGATATATACCGAAAATGTACAATGTGAATGAAACAGTAGTCATCAAACACAAATATTTGGTATGTGTAGGGTGTAGAAAATGGATGTTTTTTATGAGTGGATTGTATTTCTTTTGGGGATTCATAATAATACTAATGTTTGATAAATATGTAGAGACATGACTAAAATAAGATTGATTGGTCAAGACCGCACGCATGGTTGCAGACCATTGTTTCCCCAGTGAACCCAATGGACAGGTGAAGAATTGTAAGCAAAGCAGTTGTCAATTTGACTACAGGGAACTCCTGCTACTTTTCTTTCTTTCTTTTTGTGCATCCGCTACTTTGTTGTTGCTGTCCGTGAAAGGCTCCTTTGGTTTACAGGGTTCTAGAATGTATAAATAAAAAAGAAGCATGAAACAAATAAGAATGCATGTGCAAAACAGAGAATTAATAAACACAAGAATTACATTAACTTGGGTTTTTGATACACATAAATTGAAAAAAAAACACTTTAATAATTCTAATAATCATGGTTAAAATAAAGTCAAACCACATGAAAATGTATTACTTAGAATGTTATTCGTGGCACTAAGGCTCTTAGCCTCGTTCAGTCATTCTTCATGCATAGAAAAATTAAAAAGAAGTCCAAGTGGACATTGAATTTCTGCCTTTTCTTCTTTGAAACTGAGACGAGAGGGAAAATTACACCGGTTTTCATTTGCTCCGTTTCTTTAAACCAAACGCATGAATAGTAGTACCATAAAAATATTCTTATTAACATTTTCCTCCGCTTTTCCTTGGAACAGATACGGGCCTATATGATTCGCATGGTGGCGGGAGGGTGGGGACACCACGGTGCTCTGCTCCAGTGGTGTACATAGTAGGAGTAGGTTCCACGGCGGCGTTGTCTTGAGGGTGGTGGCGGTGCTGCTGTGGGAGAATAAGTGGATCATGTCTTCCCCTCCTCGGCAGTCTTCTGATTGGGGGCGAGGGACTGTGAGTAATGGTCTTGTATGCATCTGGATCCGTCGATCTGTTGTGCCTCGGTGTTCCTGGTGTGGTCGTCGCAGCGAAGGAGACGGCCGGCTGATGGAATTTTTGTCCCTCGTCCATGTCTTCGTCACGGTGAGGTGGCTTCTGGCCTCGTGGTGGGGGTCCGGGGGGGGGGGGGGGGGGGGGGGGGGGGGGGCGCGCAACGGTGAGCCGGTGGTTGACACCGGCTGGATCTGTCGCCTGTACAGAAGATCTTCGTGGATTTCAGGTTGCATCTCTCGCCGGCAACAGGCTGGCTGGCTTTCTATGGTGGAGCGTCGCCCGATCTCCTTCTCTCTCTACCGTGCTGGTCTTCTCAGGGCGAGGCTTAAGACTTTCGGTTCGTGTCTAATCCATCCGCCGTAGACAAGGTTTTTGCCGGCTATGTGCGGGAGCGGCGGTAGCGCGCCGGCAGCCCGGATTGGTTGGAGGAGTTGGTTGATTCCCCAAGGATCTGAGTGTAAAAAGAATTTCTTATTGGGGTGCTTTGTACCCCTCGATAATTTCAATATAACCTGAAGTCTTTTCCGTAAAAAGAGAAAGAAAAAAGTGACGGACACATACTAAAAAATCAAATCAGGTACCTGACCGTTTGCAAAATCGTCGATGGCTTGATCATGTCTCGTTTTCTTTTTGCTGCTGCCGCCGTGCCGCGGGCGTTGTCGCGTTCACACCGCTCCGCTCGTCACCGCCGCGGCGACGTGCCTCGTTTTGTCCCGGTCCACTCCCGCGAGCGACCGGTCGGCCGATCACGACCACCCGAGCAGCAGCGGACCTCATCATCCTTTCTCGTCTCCGACGGCGTGGCCAACGACAACGGCCGCTCCGTTGTCGTCCGTTTGGCTGGTGGCTGCGCAGGTGTAGTACAACCACAGCGAAAAGTCGGCGTGCCCCGGCACGTGGACGGCGGAATCGTTTGCCCCTCCGACGCCGGCCTTCGTTCGGCGGCCAAGCCAGCTTTCGTGTTCGGGGAGGACGGAGAGCGGCTGTCACGCGCAAGCCTATCTTCTCGTACAGTATGGCGTCGACGTACGTATCCGGCGCTGAACTCGTCGCGAGCAGTTCTAGCCATACAAGACCATGGATCAAACGTAGTATGTAGTACTGGCATAAAAAGGACGGACAGATAGCTGAGCAAGCTATGACCGCTGCATGCACGACATGCACGTCCACCGTGTCCACAGTTTGGATTGGTGGGATTACATTTGCGGGCACGATGAAGCAACCCCTCATTTCATTTTCTTCTTTCTTAGTTTTCTAATACATAAGAACTGCATTCTATGCACTTCCTTTATTCAGGCGAATTGATGCCCAGTTGTACAATGTCAACCCATAAGTAAAAAAATACATCTAAATTGAGCCCCCCCCCCCCCCCCCCCCCCCCCGCCCAAAAACAAAAAAAACATCTAAATCGAGAAGAATAAAAGAGATAGACTGGTCAATAACTGCGTGTGGGGGTACAGACCATTGTTTCCCCAGTGAACTAATGGACAGGTAAGAATTGTAGTCATTTTTTTTTTTGAAACAAGGCAAAAGACTTGCCATTTTATTGATTAAGAAGAAGAGAATTGCCCCGTTAATTGGCGGAAAACCGGGCTAAAACCGATACAACTCAACCCATATGACATGGGCACCACCGCCAACCTGGCCACCGACAAGAAACTCGGGGCTACAAAGAAGAAAGACATCCGCCGAGGAGTCGCAAGCGTCATCGTCATCATCGGTTGCCTCGAACGGGCGACTCCGACTTCACCGTAGAGCTCCACCATCGAAGTCAACCCGCAAACAGCCGCCGAAGCCACGACGGCACATGCCAACAGATGGCCACACGCGCAAGCAACCGTCAGCTCCGACTTTGACGACGAGCTTCGAAAGGGAAATATGCAGGACTTGCGCCGAGCGTGCCCTCCATAACGGAAGGGCACCTCGGACACGCCGGGAAGAACTGACTACCTAAGTCCATGCTGCGACCCGAGCTCCTCTCAACGCCATCATCGTTGCCAAAACAGAAACCAACGCCCCGCCTCAGCAAGCCACGCAGCGAAGATGCCGCCATCCACCAGTCTCCAGTCGTAGCCGGCTCCGAGACGATGCCCCCAAGGAGGAGAAAGACGCGAAAACGCTCCCATCGCCCGATCCAGCTGATCTGAGGTTTCCCTCCGAAGCCAATGCCGTGGAGAGGAGGAGCACAGCTCCAAGACGACGCTTTCAAGAAAGGTAACGACACCCGCGGGCGCCGCCGTCGCCGGCTCCGATGAAGATCGGAACAAGGATTTCTCCCAGAGTTGTGCCACCATCAATCGCCACCGACTGCCGCCCACGCTCCACCATCCCAGCCAAGGTCGACCTCACTCTGACCGCGGGATCCCACGATCCACCGCGCCCAGATACGCACCACCCCCTGGCCGTAGCCGCCAACCACCACCGCAGCACCGTCGCGGCCACCACCACCGCAGGAACCACCTGCATCGCAAGGAGCAGCAACCAGAACGGAGCATCGAGGCGCCAGATCCAGATCGAACCGCTCGAGCGAAGCATCTGAGCAGGAGTCGGCACTCCACACGCAGCACACCTCGCAAGCCCGCCACGCCCAGCAGTCGCGCGCCGGCCGCCGCCGCGCCCGCCGCCGGTCCGCGCCCCACGCGCGCATCCGAAGTCGCCGCGCACACGCACGCCGCCTGCGCACGCCGTCCATGCCCAGGCCGTGCCAGGAGCTCGGACCGAAGCCGCTGCCCCAGCACCCCTCCATCCGCCCGCAGCCTACGCGGAGCTCCGCGCGCCGGCCGCCATCCGCTGCCTGCCACTGCGAGCCCCCCCTCGCGAGCGCCCAGGAAACGACGGGGAAAAGAGGCCCCGCCGCCGCCGGATCCGCGCGGGCTTCCCCCGGCGGAGCCCACCGGCGACGGCGAGGGGAGTGAGTGGAAGGAGGGCGCGCGGTGGACGGTGCTGAGCCGCCGCTCGTGTCGCCCCAGGGAGGGAGCGACGCGAGGGCATTGTAGTCAATTTGATTACGTGGAACTCCTCCTACTTTTCTTTTCTTTCCTTTTCGCGCATCCGCTACTTGGCTGTTGCTATACGCTAAGTGCTTCAGACTACCTATAGCGGAAAGTAACTTAGACTAGTAACGGTAATATGCATATGTTACTAGTCTATATTACTACCTCTATAGTGGGAAGTAACATATGTGTGTGTCATACAACACTTTATTTATCAGGTTATAGACTTATCTTATCTTAGTATGTGAAATGTTACACATGATATGAGTAACTAGCTGTGTTAGTCAATTCATCTCTCTTCTCATTAAATCATTACCACATAAGTAAATTTGGTGAGTTGGGCCATATGTTACTGCTGAAGTTACTCTCACTATGGACAATCTCATTGGTTCGCAGTATTCTAGAAATAGGAACTAGAAAAAAACACATAAATAATATAAGAATGCATGTGCAAAACAGAGAACTGGTAACACATTAATTTTATTATCTTCGGTGTTTGATTCACATAAATTAAAAAAACACAAGACCTGAACTCGTGGGGTCTTTGGTCCCGGCCGGTCTCCGTCCCTTTGATACGCACGTACACGCCCATCACCTAAAAGAGCTGGTGCGGGACGGGTCTCGTTCTCGTTCCTCGGCGGGTCAAATTGTCGGTGTCCTCTCTGGATTTACGTGTGCATACGTACGATTGATGCACGTGAAACGGTCCTGACTTTGTATTTCTCCCCGGCCGCGGCAAGCCCAGACGAACGAGCGGTCAGCCCGTCGAGCACCACCACACGAATGCGAATGCGAACGCCCGCCGGATTGGCCCAACGCCGCGAGCTTATACGAATGTGTATAGTAGTAGCGGTAGATTTCCTTGTTTCAGAGGGATACTACTACTCCTAGGAGTCTCTCATTATTTGATGAAACGAAGCACAAATCATCCCTTGTACGAAAATAAATCTATCGTCGTCCTCTCTCCGGCGGGAAGGAGAAACGACCGGCCATGGAAGACCAACCGCGAGGCATCGTGCAGGGGCGTACCCAAGTTGAGCTACACGGGTGCACAGGACACCGGATGCAAGATGTTTCCTTTCTAAGTTTGACGTAAACCATAGTGTGTGAAACCTCATCTTTAGATGAAAAATACCACAGGACACCGGACGGCGACCGGGCGCGCGTGGGGTCTCGATATGGATTCCTCGGCGAGTCGATTTGACGGGTGCCGTTTCTTCCCTCCTCCCCGGAAGGTGTACTGGTTCGTTTTCCTTTGTGGAAGACTGACTCTTTGCCGAAGGTTTGCTTGAAGCAGGGGAGTATATCCCGGGGTACGAGCAAGCAAAGGCGTCAAGTGTTTGGCGACCGGTCAACCCATCCAGCACCACCACACGAGTCATTTTCCTTCTAGAATGTGAGCGGGAACGCCAAGATCATCTCCTCGCCAGGGCAGATTGGCCCAACGGTGCGAGGTGGCTTAGGTAAATACTACTCCGTCCGTCCTAAAATAAGTGTCTCAACCTTATACTAGCTCTAGTATAAGATTTCCGTCCATGCATTATCTGGTACTTACGCTTGCCTCTTGGTAATGGAAGTAACTAATAATTAGTGTATCATTTAGTGCATGAGCTGCTCAGCCTAGAGGCATCGCCCGTATTTATCCGTACATAATACATTTCACGTTCCATGTGATTTTTTTTCACTTAATTATGTTCACTAGTTCGCTTGATCGAATAAACCATTGACTGATGTTAAGGTTGTTAGCTCTTGCAATTATTTTATGCATTTTATACAATGCAAAACAGTGCTCATGAGTCATTGCATGTATTTCGGTTTTCGTTAACCAAATAAACCGAAAAGATATATTATGGTTCAATTTCTAAATTTTGTGTGATTATTTCGGTTTCCATTTTTTAAAACCGAAATTATAAAAGAACTAAATAAAAAGAAATTATTTTGTGAAATTTTTTAAACTCGAACGCCCAGCCAAGCCAAGGGAGACCGTCGCGAACAAAAGCTCAGATTCCGGATCCCCCCGGGGCCCCCACCCGCCCATAAATTCCCGCCTGCCGCCTCCCTCCATCCCCACCCACCTCTGCTCCGCCTCCGCCCTGCCCAGAGTCCTCGCCCGGCGGGCCGGCGGCTCCTCCACGAACGGTAGGCCCACTCCCCTTTCGTCCGTGCCCCCCTCCCCATCCTCGCCGGATCCGATCGGCCGGTCACAGGCGGCGTGCGGAACAATTGTAGGGGAACCAGCTCGCTAATTATTGCCGGCGGCGTGCGGCTTGCTATTCTCTACTTAGCCGCTGCTACTCCTATGGATTGTTGTTGCTCCGAAAACTTTCGACTGCTCTGCTCTTCTGAGCCGGCTGCTTTGCTCATTTTGCAGGTCGGGCCAGCCATGGACGACGGGGAGATCGACTTGTCCAACCTGTGCGATGTCATGGCCAACGACCCGCCCGCCAGCTTCTTGGACGACTTGTTCAACACCGACGCCGACCACCTCGCCTGCACCCACACCCACACCTGCAACCCGCCGATCAACGACCTCGCCCACCACACCCACACCTGCGTCCACGTCCACACCAAGCTCCTCCCCGCCTCCGACGCCGCCGCTGCCGACACCTCCGAGTCCCTGCCTGAGGGCGGCACCAAGAAGCAGCGGCCCGCCGGCAACCGCGCCGCCGTCAGGAAGTACCGCGAGAAGAAGAAGGCCCACACGGCGCAGCTCGAGGAGGAGGTTTCTCACCTCAAGGCTGCCAACCAGCAGCTCCTCAAGAAGCTCCAGAGCCACTCCGCGCTCGTGGCCGAGGTGGCCAGGCTCCGCTGCCTGCTCGGTGATATCAAAGGGAGGATCGAAGGGGAGATTGGCACTTTCCCTTACCAGGGAAGCTTTCTCGGCGGTGCCCAGCTTATGAGTTCCTGCGACTTCAGATGCAACGATCGGATGTACTGCAACCCAGGAATGCTGCTGCTGCAGCAGCAGGCCGGAACTGTGGACGGCCCTGGTCTCATGAGTGGCCACGTGCTGGGGCAAGCTGCCGGCGACTCTATGGTCTGTGCGAATTCAGGATCTTTGAACTCCCCAGGCTGCAATGGGGGCCAAATGCTGTGAAAACGTCAAGGTTAGTTATGCTTCTCTTTTGCAGTTTCTCTACATAATCTTCTTCTCTAGAAATATCAGATTATATAATCTGCTATTTAGAAAGACCAAATTTACTTTCCATGCGTTCCAGTTTGTTCAAACTCTGTACAAGTGTGCAAATGAGAAGAGATTTTTATTTGGCGACTTGGTGCCTTGGTTGTTTTGTCATATCTATGGATCCTGGCCCTTATGTTATGTCCTGGTTTATTAGCCCCACTCGTATTTAGCGTCATATTTTGACCATGATTTTAATTAATAAATATAACTTGTACATAGCAAAAATAATATTATCAGAAACTATGATCAAATATGAATCCAATATATAATTTTTTGTGACATGAAGTAACATTTTGTTACTTAAATCTATGATTAAAGTTTGGTCTGAAATATGAAAGGGATCAATAAACCAGGATGGAGTTAGATCAATTTAGTGCCTATAGCAATATGTTTCTGGCTGGATACCTACTGCTTCTTTTAAGGCCACTGTACATTTGGTTGATACTAGATCTATCTAAACAACTGTTTCATTTGGTTCACAAAACGTTCTTTAATGCTGGTTTGTGTTAGTTAAACCAGCACCAGTGGTTGTTTGTTTAGATTGCTAAAAATGCTTCCAGCTACAATACTATCTCTGTCACAAACATTCCAGCTGCCACCTTTGGACTGTTTTCAGTGTGTAGGGTATTTCCAAATATCATAATTCCTATGATTCAAGGTTTTTGGACAGAACCACCTCTAAGTTGTGTGTTACTATTATGAAGAGTTATGTCTTCTATGTGCTTATTAGCATCACTGGTCTTCACGGAGTATAGCCTGATAGGACATTCTTTTCTCAGAGTTGATCATTTTAGATGGGCACGCACTAAATTCTGGTTTGTAACGGGAAGCTTGATTCATTCATTTCAGGTACTTGCCCATGTGCATTTTTTTTCAAACGGAGGCAAAAGCTTTGCCTCATCTCATTAATAAAGAAGAAGAGAGTAACCAGGTCTCAAGAGGGTCATTACTCCTCCACAAATGAAAGAAAACAGAGCTACTCTCGTGGCATCAATGACCCCAAGTGTTTAGCCCCGCCAAGACCCAATTTTGGACCTCTACTTTGATGCCCGCGAACACGGTTGTTGGCATAGAAGATTTCTTCTGGAACACCCTCACATTTTGCTCTTTCCAAAGCTCCCAGGATACAAGCGATATAAGTGAGGATACGGCCTTTCTTCGGTGCCCACACGCTCGAGCACAGTCATAGCCCACCACTCCTGGACCATTGGGATCCCTGCCCAAGCGATAGTGTCCAGCTCAGGCGCATCCAGTCAGCATCTCACCGCGTTTCATATGCGGGTGGAGTATCTGCACTTGAACAGTAAATGCGCCGCCGTCTCAGGCTCCCTCTTGCATAGTTGGCATAAATTGCAATTCGGCCATCCTCATCGCTGCAAACGGTCAGCCGTCCACACTCTACCCTTGATAACAAGCCACGCGAAGAACTTACACTTTGGAGGCGCCCAGTTCCCCCGAACCACCTTTGTCATGTTGGTAGCCACTGCTCCGACAAACTGCGCCTTGCAAGCCGAGGTGGATGAGTATTTGTCGTTTGCCGTGAGGTTCCATTTGATGTGCATTTTTATTTACTTTAGGTTGTTTGATAGTGGACAGTGCTGCATGTCTTTCATCAACAAGTGCACCTGATTATCTACTTGTTGATAGTATGCTATGCTGATAACAGCATATAGTGGAGGAGTGCCTCCATGATTCGGTCACTGGATGCAACTTTTGTTCACCCCTAGCCTTGAAACTAAAAGGTCATTCATATCTCTGCAATAATGCTGTGTTCTACCAATAGTTATTAGGTATATCAAGTACTTCGAGTGCTACCCATATTACCATATATATTGTGTGGCTTGTATCTAGTTCAGGACTTCAGGTACCACGTGTAAGCACCTCTTCTGTCAGTTGTCGTTGCAATTTATTTGTCGTTGTCGTTTCTGTCTTTTAAAATTTCTTAAAGTTGGTGCTAACGCTTTGTCCAGAACTGACTAACACGTTCTACTGCTTCTTTTCAGGACTCTGAGGTGCTTATCTTCTTCTTGTTACAGGGAGGAGTATATAAACTGCTAGCTTCTATCCCAAGAGGTGCATTTGGATCAAACTGCCACGTTTGTGACTGTTGCCAGTGATGCTTTCGGTGGTGCCTGAGTCGACGAAAGTTCATTAGCTGACATCCCCCCTCTATTGTTGCTTAGTTCCAGCCTCAGTAATGTTCTTGGAGTTGGGCAGCCTTTCGCTCGTAGTCCTAGATGCTCGCTGGTAATTAGTAGATGAATAATCTGGATTTCATTGTGTGTAGATCACGTTCAGTTTTGGGTAGACCTCAAGTTGGATTTGAGCTGCATCAATTCTTTCGTTCGTATGTATATGCCCGTCATATTGGTGTTGTATACAAGGTGCCCATGATTCAATCACGAATATGGATTCCATCATTGTTTGCGTGTTCTGTTATTTTATTGTAGGGAATATTGTGTGCCATGGTATATTATTTGTACAAAGTAATCTTTGCAAAAAGTGGGGTTGATTTTGGATGGTTCAATATTCATTGAGAAGTTGAGGTCCCTTTTACCAAAATGGTATATTGATTTTTTTTTCAGAAATTAAACCACATAGATGAATATTTTATACCTCTTTATTATTTTTAATATACTTCCTTAATAATTATTAGATACCCCAAAATGATTTTCATGAAAAAATTCATGTGAGCCTACATATTTTTAAAGTTTACGTATATACTGATTTGTTTGTACGTGAAAAAGGTATACTAAAAAAGTACATCGCAAATGATATTTTTTCAATGAAACTTGTATTGAGGTATCTTATAATATTTCATGAAATATATTGAGAATGATAAAGAGGCATAATCAAAACATATACGAGGTATATTGAAGATGAGACTACATACTCTCAGGAGTACAGAAAACTAGCCTATATATATATTATTCTGTTTCGCATAACAGAATAATATATTTGATACTCTATTTGAACTGACGACTTCAGGGTGTTGAACTGACAGGCATAGTGCCCATCCAGTGTCTTCCATGTGCATAGCCAGACGGTTCGCCGGCGAGCTTCGAGCGGTTCTCCGGAGCGGTCCTGGCTGCCGGGTGTTGTCAGAGGAGTAGTAATCGAGATTCTGCACACGCGCGCTCTTCTGGTCGTGCTTTCCGAGCTCAGGTCGCCGACGCTGGTGTTGGCATGGTGTTCATAGCGCGCGATTTATGTTCGTATTTGCTTGTACGAGTTACTGGGCTCTGTGTGTTAGTTTTTTTAGAGTATTTGGTGGGACTTTTTCGTCAGGGGTTGTGTGGCTCTTGCGGGTCAGCCATGGCCGCCTCAGATGCTTTGTTCTTGCGGGTCGCGCATTTTTTTTTCCAATTAGCATTACAGGAGTGGTGTGAGGTTCGTACGACGAGTTCTGCGTCGTCAGTTTTCCTCCTGGAGTTGCTAGTAGGACCAGTTTTTTTGGGCAATTCTTTCAGAATTGACCCCCTCCCCAGCTTCTCCTAGAATTACCATTTGATATTTTTTTACAATTCCTAACTAATTAGACCTTAACTAGTTAGGAATTGTAAAAAAAGATGGAGTGACAATTTTGGGAGAAGTTGGGGAGGGGGTCAATTCTGAAAGAATTGCCTAAAAGAACTGGCCCGTAGTCCGTTCGTAGATGTTGGCCCGGATTACTCTGTTTTTTCTTTGGGGCCAATATCTCCTGTTTTCTGATTTGTTTTATTCGGTTGTGGTCTAGCGTGTTTGTTTGGAGTGATGGTTTTCTATTATTTTGGTCAAACGCTGGAATTAAGTTTGGTGTGTGTGTTTTTTCTGAACGTTGAAATTAGTCGCAGCCATGTATGCTCCTTGACCGACTGTCGTAATTGTATGGGAAACACTAGGCATCAGACTACTGATGACCTCTTGTCATCAGACTAGTCCAACACCATCCGATAGAACTTACACCCAACGTCTGATCTGTCAGCAAACTCTGTGCATGATTTGCTGGATCGAAGCCTTAATTGGCTGGTTCGTCATAATTGCTACGAGCGCATGACCCGGTGGTCGTTCCTTTTTTTACGGGATGGGCCCGGTGGTACTACCTCCGTCTCAGTTTACAAGTCCTATGCGTATACCTAGGTTGTCAATTTTATCAACCTAATATAAATTATATAACACAAAAATTAGACCATTTGAAAGTAGAACATCTAAAGTTTACATTGGTATATTTTTTGTAATATATGACTTGTATTAAGTTGGTCAAATTGACAACCTAGGGGTACGTGCACGCCCTATAAACTGAGAGAGGGGGTTTCAAATAAATTATTTGCTTCCTAATTAGGCTCCGTACAATTAGTTTGCTTCCAATGCATCATCTCATCTAAAAAAGGATTGATGCATCATTTTTTCCACATGATTAATTTCTTTATTTCAAATATTATATTTTGAGCTTTGAAATTCTGTGTACCGGCTTTAAGTTTTGTCGCTGTCGTTAGTTTCTTCATTAAGTTTCGCGCTGCAAATCTTTCACTACAGTAAGCCAGTAGCAATGCCTAGCGCAACGTGCGTATCTATAGCCGGTCTCTTGTTCGATTCCTATTGCTAGCGTGCTCTTATTTTTTGCGATTTTTCACATCACAGAAGCGCAGCCACCGCATATGGGCCGGTCCAGGTGAGCTGCCCCTATGCGAACCATGATTCCCTGCCGCAATAAGCAGCATATAGGAGGTCCCACCTATAGCGACGCTTACCGTCCATGGCACACACACTGGCCGACTGGGACTGGCTCCACGAGACGTTGATTGTTTCTCGTTCGTTCGCGTCCTAGGCTCGCTCGCCTTTTCTCTTTTTTCATTGGCGCAATTTTCCTTTGCTCGGATTTGTTTTTTGTGCTTTGTTCTTCATTGTAAAAACCTTATAAAGCGAAAAAAGTTCATGAGTTTAAAACAGTCCACGGATATGAAAAAATATCAGTAATTTTTAAAGTGCGTGAATATACAAAAAGTTCACGACTTTTAAAAAATTCACCAATTTCAAGAAAGTTCTCGCATTTTTGAGAAAAATGTAAATATGAAAAAAGTTCACCATTTTTTTAAAAAGTATGAATTTGAAAATAAGTTCACTAATTTCACAAAGGTTATAAATTTTGAAAAAGTTCATGCAATTAAAATAAGTTCAGAGATTTTTGGAAAAAAATCAAGAATTTGAAAAAAGTTCATAGGTTTTGAAAAAAAAATCGTGCATTTGAAGAACATTCAAGAATTTGAAAGAAGTTCACGAATTAGGAAAAATGTTCACAGATTTGAAAAAAATATATGAATTTTAGAAAGTTTGTGATTATAAAAATGTTCATGAATTTATAAAAGAAAAATAGAAGAAAAGCAGGCCAAACAAAACCAATAAAAAAATTAAGTATTAGTACCTAGAGCACTCGAGCTTCCCCACTTGGTTGCTCTGATAAGAAGAGAACAATGTGGTCAAATCTCGCATCCCGCACCATTTTTTGAAGGTTAGGGAAACAAATGGGCCAAGCCTAGGACGCAAGGGGTGTGCGCCAGTTTTTGATGTCTCCTATGGGACCTCCTATACGTCGCTTATTGCGGTGAATAGTTGATGATTGGCACAGGGGGGATAGCTGATCTGGGTCGGCTCATTTCCAATAACACACCGTGAAAAATCTACAAAAAAAATGGCCTCCTACGTGGGGATCGAACAAACGACCACATGCAAACACGACCACGCAACTAGCCAGTGCGACTGGCGCTCTATTGGTTGTTAATTGTTTTTACCAATCTAGCTTTTGCCAAATTCCTTATGCACACTCTAGATTTTGAAATTTCACTTTTGCCACCCTTAGCTTTTGTTAATTATCACAATTGTCATTCCGTGGCAAAAACAAAATAATTTTATTTGACTATTGCCACTCTTAGCTTTTGACAATGTATCACAATTATCACTCTCAAATGTTTGTTTATGGCACAGAATAGCAGTTGATAATTGTCAAAATGTAAGATGGTGAAAGTGAATTGTAAAAACCAGAGTGGCATAAGAAAAATAGGCAAAAGCTAGAGTGGCAAAAACAAAAATTTCCCCGAATTTAAAGAACAACTTGCAAAAACTTCCGCAAAACGTGCACGTATGGGATCGAACCCACTCCAGTGAGTGAAACATGTCGCAAGCCACTGTGTTTACAGACTTGTTTGCCTAAAATGCCGGCTCAGTTTATATAAACTATAGGCGGCGAAAGCAAGTAAACTTTTTTGGATATTTTGAACGTGGTTTTCTTTTTCAGAAAACTTAGTATATTCAGAAAAATGGACATTTTCACAATTTTCTAATACAGTTTTAAAGACTCAAACATTTTTTGGGAATCTCAAACATTTTTTGTAAAAAAGGGAACAAAATTAAAAGAACATTTTTTTGAAGCGATGAACAACTTTTTCAAAATTCAAGCATTTTTCAAAAAAAAAGAAACAAAATTTAAAAATGCCCGAAAGTACGAATACTTTTTCCAAAACACAAACATTTTTTAGCTTGAAAACTAAATTATTAAAAATTCGAATTATTATGAGTTTTTGAACACATTCTGAAAACAGTAACAATTAAAAAAATGCGTACATTTTTAAAATATATGAACAATTTTATCAAAAGGTTAACATTTTACAAAATTCCCTGAACATTTTTTAACCTGCGAACAAATTTTGGAACACATGAACTTTTTTAATTCACGAAAACTTTTGAAAACAGGAACAATTTCTGAAATCCAAGAACATATTTTGAATTAAGACCGAAATTGAAAATTGCGAACATTTTAAGAAATTTTAAATCTTTTTTAATTTTGGAACTTTTGGAAAAGAAGTGAACAAATTTTGAAATACCTAAATTTTTTTAGAATTTCTGAAGAAAATTTGAAAACAGGAGCAATTTCTGGAAATGAACAAATTTGGAAGAATGCAAACCTTTTAAAATTTTGGGAGAAATGTTGAAAAAAGATATAAACTGGAAAAGGATGAAAGAAAAAATAAAGTGAAAAATAGGAAAAATAGAAAGAAAAAAACGGTCCAGGAACCAGACCGGTAAAAATCGGCTGGTAAGTCTCTAGATGTTTCTGGTTCGGAACCTGAAAGCTCTATGTACGCTACAGATGGGCCGGCCTAAATTGCTTGCTAGGTCACCGCGCATGTGCGATTCGCGGACAGTTTGACGCAAAATGCGTTGAATAGGGTTTTCCGTGGCTATAACTTGTTCCAAATAGTCCCTCGCAAAAAAAAAACTTGTTCCAAATAGGAGTTGGGCGCCTGGCTAGGTTTCGGGACAGGCTTCATAAAGGCAATTTAAAAATCTCAAGCCCAAAAAAAAAACTTTAACTATGTCTGCTGTTTAAGTCTATTCTTAATTACTATACCCATTTTTAAATTAATAATATTTTACCTTGGTTCAGATTTTCTCTGGCTTTCATACCAGACTTCAGGCAAGAAAAGCCCAACTCAGATGTCACGCTCTCAACTCATTTTCTGATGGAAAATCATTGAGGATGCTCCTAGTTGTCGCTCGTTGTGAGAGAATGTTGACCAATCACACGGTTTGGTTAATACTATAGCGAGAGTGCCTACTGCAACATAAAAAAACAAAACCGCAGTAGGAAAGGTTAAAAATTGCGAAAGTAAGACCATGATTGTTCTTAAACATTTGTAAATGTCCTTTAAAAGATTTTTTTTTAAATTATCATGAATATTTTTCAAAAAAAATTGAAGATTTTTTACAAATGTGAACATGCTTGAAAAATTGGTTGCATTTAAAAAAAACTATGATCATTTTAAAAATAAAAGATGAAAAATAGAAAATAAACAAGTACAAATCGATAGAGAAAAGGAAAAAAATGAACCTTCTAAAAGTTTCCCAAAACCAGAAAAACATACCAAGAACCAAAAGTATACCTGGTGGCTATGCTGATGGGGCCGAGCTAAAGCTGCATGTCTGTGCGAATGATGCACAGTTTGTCACAATGAGCAACAAATTGTCAATCATCAACACGGCAAAGTTACCTCAAAACAAAAACGCCACCACATCACCACACATGTGTGCAAACAACTTCTGAATGAAAATTAAGTTATGATGTCCTAGGTCGTTAGCTCTAGACATTAAAAAAAAACTCCGCCACCACTCCTAAAAAAAACTCTACCATGTCAACCAAAAAAGGAAAAAAAAGAAACACCGGTCATCATCCTGCCTACAGAAGCCAAAAAATAACTATCATAAGCCATGATTTTGCAAAAGCAAGAAGCACCAAGTAATCATCTGTCCTTTTACCCTGAAAAAAGCAGGTAATCATCCCTTTTTATTACATCAGTGAATTCTTCGTCTGTGCTCACTCCTCACCCACACGGCCGCCTCGCTGAGAGCTACAGCTGCTGCCGGACACCACCGCACATTCTGAAGAAGCCACAAGCGCCACTGCCACTCACCTTCCTCTGACCGCTTGCCACGGTCTCCTTGTGGTCCAGGAGCTGCTCCAGCGCCGCCACCACCTTCTCCATGCCCGGCCGGGCTTTTGGGCTGAGGGAGACGCACTGGAGCACCAGCGCGCCAGCCTTCTGTGCGGCACCAAGGGGGTACTGCCCGCCCAGCAGCGGGTCCATGATGCTGGAAACGCGACGCTTGCTCTTCAGGTACGGTCGCGCCCAGTCCACCAGGTTGCGCTCGCCGAGCGGCCGGTTCCTGTCCAGGGCGCGCCGGCCGGACAGGGTTTCCAGCAGCACCACGCCATAGCTGTATACGTCGCACTTCACTGTCAGATGCCCTGTTCAAACAAAGATTCCGAAAGGATTATTAGGGTGAAGGGTTCCAGTCAAGTCTGAAGCCATAAAAGATTGCAACACTTGTGCTGCACCAAACTAATACTCCCTCTGTAACTTTTTATAATACGTTTTTAGAGGAAATGATGTCTGTTTTAGAGGAATTTACCCCGATGATCCTACCAGTGCAGTGTTTAATGTGGCTCACTATATATCCCTTTGGTCTAACCCGCAGAAGAAAAAACTTTGAAAGCTGCAGTGCAACAGAGCAAAGCTCCTTCTGCTGGTGGCCACTGAGATCTGTCATCGCAAACAAGGTTGGGGGCCTGTGATTCTGAGGACGACTGATGGCTGGTAGAACTGGGGGAGGAAAGGTTGGTTATGCTCCGTGCTGATTAACGAAGATCGAAGAGCAAATATCTGTGGTTTTGATCAAAGACTCTGCTTTGAATTGTTCTCCTCGTATGTTCTCTGTAGTAAATGATCCTTTGTCGGTTTATTTGTGTTCAAATTGTATTCGGTGATCAGCAGATAAAGCTAAAGTTTTTGGTATATGTACTGAATAATCTTGTCGGTTTTTTATATTTGTCGCTTTATGTTAGTGTGTGGTTTCGGTCCAAGATTGCATAAAAAAATAGTGGTTGATAACAACCATACCTACTGCATAACAACATCATCATTTAACCCTGACAAGCAAACTATCATGCTCAAAATTCAGATCATTTTAGTATCTCTCCCATGCTAAATATATATAAGTTGAGGGTTAAGAAAACAAAAATAGAACCGTTTCAGCAAAACCAAAGCATATTATGAGTATAATCTATGCTACATCTGACTAAGGCTTTGAAGAACAAATTAAGCTCGGTGTTCATTTAATTTACTCTAGTTATATGAATTTACCCGTATGAACGTATTCAGGGGCTGCGTATCCATATGTGCCCACGATGCTTGCAGAAACATGGCTCTTATCAGCAGTTGGCCCATCCCTCGCCAACCCAAAATCAGAGAGCTTTGCATTGTAGCTCTGCAATCCATCAGTCAGCAAATTAGCATTAAGAAGGTACTGAACAAATTACTTTCTCAATCAAATTAGAAGGCAAGAACAGAAACTTTCCGAATCAAGAAGAACATTTGCTGTCTTGAAATCACGGTGGATGACACAGGCCATGCTGTCATGGAGGAATTTGAGCCCCTTGGCTGCCCCCAGAGCAATAGTCATCCTCACATTCCATGACAATGGCGGGGCATTTAAGCTCTCTACATCATCATTCAACCAAACTTGTTATTATCCCACTAACTAATCTTTCATCGTCAGTAGTAACTAATTTTGGAGGTGTTAACTGATCAATGGAAGGTCAATTAGTAATTACTCCTGAAAAGATGGCTCTCCAAGCTTCCATGTGGCATGAACTCGTAGACGAGCAGGTGCTGACCGTCTTCAAGGCAGTACCCTATGAGCTTCACCAGATTGGGGTGCAAAAGTTGGCCAAGGTATTTCACTTCAGCCTGCACGTGAGATTCAAAAACAAATTTAGAAACTTCAAGCAGTATTAAAATACAGAGGTGCAAGTTTGGGCCCTCATTTCCCTGATTCGTAATTGGCTTGGGAGAAGAAACGAATTCCTCGAATAATAACTGGCTACCGCACGATTTTTTATGATGAGACCTGTAGCTTGTTTGAAAACAGATGCACCAGTGTAAGTCAGTGAGTTCATTGACGAAACTTCAGCAAGTTGAAATGTTGACCTCTTCGACAATACTTCAGCGAGATAGATGTGGAGGCAGTTACAACTTTCCCTCGCACTGCACTCGACAGCTGGAGGATATTTGGGCATGGATGGCATTATGGCAAGAGAAGTTTATTCAGTGTACGCTCAGCCTAGAAAATGCTAGCAGAAACAAAGCAGAGAAGGGAAGCGTGGCTAGAAAATAGACCGGCAAGTTTGGATACTGAACAGAGGGCAAGTTGTGGAGGACCATGGTTGATGGTTGATGCTAAATACAATAATCACTCCCCAGCAATTTTCTGCAGACATTCCACCGGCACCTCACAATTTTGAAAGGGTGTCACGTGAGCCATAAAAGCTATCAATTTTGGTTATAGGTGGGTAGTAGGGGATGGTAGCCAAATCAGGGAAGACACCTAGTTTGGTACATCCCTTTTGTCAGCTTGATTCTTTGAAATTTACTCCATGTGTCGAGAACAGGGGCATACCATCAGGCAAACATGGGACGGGGAGCAGCTCATGCTTTCATTTAGGAGGAACTTTAGTCCTCAATTGATGTCCCAGTGGCATGGCCTTGAGGCCATCTCTTCTAGTATTGTCTATCAGGATCACCCTGACTCTTTGATTTGGCAATATGAAAAGAGTGGAGTTTTACTCTACTTCTTCTCTTTATGCAATCATTAACTTCAGAGGTGGTTGCCTGTTTTTATCCTAGCTATCTGGAAACCGCACACCACACATCCCACTCCCCTAGAGGTCATATCTTCCTTTGGCTGATTTTGACACTCGACAGGGCATGGAGTAAGGCGTAGCCTAGCTGTGTTCCAACTCTGTGCCTGTGTTGTTGGTGCTGCGGCCTGAATATTTTGCTGCTCTGTGTTTTCTTTTCATGTTTACCTCCTTCTAGAGGCTTTTGTTCCCAAAGACCTGACCTGATACTATGGGTTCCAAAACAGATGCTCCTCCCTCTGTTGATCTAAACAAAAGAAAATACTACCTCCGTTCGGAAAGTACTAAACAGAGGAAGAAGCAGTGGACTTCGATGTGGAAAGTTCAAATACCGTTAAAACTGAAGTTTTTCTTATGGAGACTGACTTAGTGCAGCAACTAGACATATATGGCACCATAACCCTGTTGCGGTATCTGTGGTGCAGCTGTAGGTAGAGTAGATTGATACACGCCCTCATTGACTGCACATTTGACGAGATGTGTGTGGGCTTAAGACGACTCCTGTACATGGGGTGCAGCAGTGGCCACCGACGAGCCTCAAGAACTGATATCTGCTGTAACCTGCTGCACCAAAGGACCGCAAAGCGGGCCAATAAATCCCCCAAAGCCCTTTTGACTAGAGTTGATTCAGTTGAGGCATCTCTGATGCAGAAAGGTGGCAGGAAACGCATCACCAAAGCTCAGAGGAAAGGTCACGGATCTGGAAAGGATGGGTCTTTGAACCTCTTTCACAGGCATCTCTACCTCCAAGGCAGATTCGCTGGGCAGGACGGACCCAGATCTGAGCGCATCTTACTTTAGATGTGCAGCAGTACCTCCTTCTCCCTTCTCTCCGGCTCCCGAAACCAAAGGAGAAGGAGAAGGCGGCCGGCGAGGCGCAGGGGAGGAGAGGGGTATTTGGAGAAGAGAACGGATCCACCAGAAAATTTATTGACATGCAATTGAAGAGATGGATTCAGTATTAGCGATTAATTGGTAGCGAGTACTAACCAGCCATTCCTTGTGGCCCTGGTGGGCTCCCTGGTTGAGCTTCTTGACGGCGATGGGCACGCCGGTGTCGCTGCTCGCCGGGGCAAAGGTGGTCAGGTCGACATAACCTTTGAACACCTTCCCGAAGCCGCCTTCACCCAACATGTTCTCCGGCGCGAAGTCCATGGTGGCTGCACCGAGCTCCTTGTAGGTGAAGCTTGTGAGGTTAGATGACCGGAGGATTTCGCTCCAAGGGCTCACTGAGCTACTCATGATGAACAGCGATTATCAAATCAAACTAACTCCACAAGGATTGGAGGTAATTAATGGATAAGCATCTGAACTAAGAGAGCTTCCCAGATGAGATTAATTATTTATTCTTCAGTACTCTAAAAGTCAGCAATACCACTATTGGACGACAAGTCCGGTTAGCTATCTGAAAACCAGCAACCAGAAACAGTCAACAATACCACCACCAGTTAATCAGGTGATTACTCACATAACTGTCACTTGACAGGGCTTTTTCAATTACTAATAGAATTTCTGTCTGACGGGCGACCACGTGCGCTACGCACGTACGTACTACTCTGTCCGAGAATATCTGCCCTGTCGGCTGAACGCATGCCTTTCTTTCCTTTTCTTTTGCCTCTTTTCAGCGAATCTTTTCCCTCGCAGCCAAAACAAGGAAATTGACCTTTTGAAATGTTCAACATGAAATAACTGTTTCTTTTCACAAAAGTCACACATGGTGCGTTTGGGTACACAAGGTCAACAGCGTATGGTATGGCACTGTTCCATGCTTGGCCAGTCGCCGCTGACCATGCTGGTGTGGACAAGTGGAAAGCACCAGGGACTGGCCCCATAGGCAAACGCCAAAGCCTACGGCGTTCCCCACCCGTCGTGAAAGGTTAAGCGGCCTAGCCGGCTGAGCTTCTTGATATGCCGGTGTCGCTGTTGGTCGGGGCAAAGGTGTTCTCGTTGATATCCACCCTCTAAACACCACGTCGAAACCACCCTCACCAAACATGTTGTCCCAACGGAAGTTCATGGTGGCAGCTGTCCTAAGCTCTTTGGAATCGGATTTCCTCAGCTCGATCCAAGGGCTCGGTTTCACTTGCTATTGGGACCATACAGTACAACGTAATGGGCTTAGAAAAATATACTTTTTTACTTAAACATTGGTGCTTATTTGTAGATGATAGATGCTTAATTAGGCATCCCTACATAGAGATAAGCACCAATGATTAAGAAAAACTCGGATTATTTTACTAGGGATAGGCATCCCTACATAGAGATAAGCACCACGCCATGTCTGATCAAACAACTCTGAAAATTGTTGTCGAGAAAGCGGGGAAAAAACAAGGCACTATACATGTACCTGCGAAAACACTTCTTTTTAGAAAGTTTTAGGAGGAGAAAGCGAGGGGGGAAGCAAAGCAGCACGTCACACAAATAATTGAAATAGCTACTAGTAATCTAACTATGAATTGTGAGATGCCAAAAGCAGAAGAAAGCTATCCTTTTGTCCAAGATGACTTGAGAATCTTGTAAAAGGAATTCAAATGATTTGGTGGACAAAGTCAGAATCATAGTAGGCAAATGCAATACGAGTCCATGTATATGCATGGTCAACAAAATCTTGCCAATCACTCCCTTTGGAAACAAACATGTCATTCCAAGATAGTCATTATTATGCACAAGGTTCTAGTATTACAAGAAAGTAAAATAAAATTAGCCGATGGAAGAAAAGGGAAATCACACTCAAACAAGCTTCGGTGATCTGACCTTAATGAATGCACCCCATCCTGCAGCATCGGACTTTCCAAGCAAAATCTGAATTATGATCAACAATTAGCATAGAGACAGGTAGTGCACAATGATGTCAAGAGGACAAAGTACAAGAGCAGGTTCTCTCTCACCCTTAGTTGTTGTTGTTTTAGTAGGAGTTTCATGTTTCCGCACTGGTAACCATCGCCACAGCTGAATAGGATGAACATCATGTGAAGTTCGATAAATATACACGCCATAATAAATCTGAATAAAGCTATACATTCGTGCATCATAGGTAGTTCCAAAAAAGAAGAAGAAATCACTTTAATCCTATTATTTAAACAGTTATCTCACCGACAGGATTTGTTATGGGCTCCAGTATTTTGGAAACTGAGGAATTCTCACCAGAAGAACGTTTCTGGCTGATTGGATTTCAGCATTTGTAGGAGATAACTTGTGCAAGATAAACCAAACAGTTAGAAACTTAGCAACTGTCAAAAAAAAAGTTAGAAACTTAGCACAGTTCATAAGTACTGTGATTACCATTAACATCAGGTCTGATTACCATGCAGTACTGATCCATTTATCCATGGAAATAAAATATTTTTGCATGTTATTTTTCAGCTCCTTTCTAACGGGAAATCAGCGAGACGGCGGAGTTCCCTCAAAACAGAAACTCCACCGGTCATCATCCTGCCTAAAGAAGCAAAAAAAAAAATGAAAGCCCAGAATTTGCAAAAACAAGAAGCACTAATAAATCATCGCTCATTACAATGAATCCTTCCAGTGCTCACCCGTGCAGCCGCCTCACCGCGGGCTACTGCTGCTGCTGCTGCCGGTCACCGCCACACATCCTGAAGAAGCCACAGGTACCGCTGCCACTCCCCTTCCCCTGACTGCTCGCTACGATATCCTCATCGTTCTCAAGCTGCTCCAGCGCCACGACCACCTGCTCCATGCCTGGCCGGACTCTCGGGTGGATGGAGATGCACTGGAGCGCGGCAGCAGCCTTCTGCGCACCGCCAAGGGAGTACTGCCCGCCCAGCCGTGCGTCCCAGGATGTGGGAGATGTGGCGCTTGCTCTTCAGGTAGGGCCTTGCCCACTCCACCAGGTTGCGCTCGCTGGACGGGCGGCTCCTGCTCAGGGCTCGCCGGCCAGATAGCATCTCCAGGAGCACCACATCAAAACTGTACACATCGCACTTCGTCGTCAGATGCCCTGTTAAAACAAAGATTCAGAAAGGATTAGTAGATAAGCAGTCCAATTAGATATACTCCATCCAATGGTTCAGATTCCATAGGCGTCAAAATCATATTTGTTTTTCATATGCTGCGAAGGAACAGACAAATGATCCAGCTTGGATATAACCCAACATGGATTAGGCATACCCATTAGCAATATTATATGGGGATTGCACTACACAGCTCATCCCTACCCAGGAACAAACAACTAAACTACTCCCTCCGTTCGGAATTACTTGTCGCAGAAATGGATGTATCTAGACGTATTTTAGTTCTAGATACATCCATTTCCGAGACAAGTAATTCCGAACGGAGGGAGTAAAAGATTATGCAGGATTCTTTTATGGATCGATAACCTGCTACTCCCTTACAGTTAAAGTGGTGGTTAATCAATCTGGTTTAGTGCATGTGGTGAAGGGTCCCAGTTAGGTCTGTAACCATGACAAATTGGAGCAGTTGTGCTACTGCTGCACCTAACCCAACCCAAGGATTTTAATAGCGTTCTTTGCTGCTTCTCACAGTGCTTCATGGCGACATTATTCAACCCTGACAAGCAAAACTATCATACTGAAAGTTCAGAGCATTTTTAGTTCTCTCCAACTCTACATATACACTATAAATTGAAGGTTTTAAAAAACATAGAACCGTGTCAACGACACCAAAACATATTATGAATAATCATTTTTGATATATAAAAATACCAGAAAATCAATATGACATCATCACTGTGTAACCATTAAGTCAACTGAGCCGTTCCAGGTCAAAACTGACCAGGGGGGGCCCACTGGTCAGTGGCTCATTTACTTAAAAGTGTGATTAACGCTAATTTTATCAACTAATCTAAAATTAACTAGCGGCTGGCCCCACATGTCATTGACTCAGGGGGAGTCAAATCCAGTGTGTTTGGGTCAAACCCGCCGGCGGTTAGTCGCCGGCGAGGTCAGCGGCGGTCAAGTGCCTCGGAAACACTCTGTAGTGCTCCATTTGACACGCGGTTGGTCTCTCTGGAACGCTGGCTTCACCGCGCATCGAATGGTGCAAGTAGCTTCTCCGGGGGCGACCTAAATCAACGGCGGTGTTCACTCGCGCGGCGGCCGGAGTTCGGGTGCGCTCAGAAACGGCGTTGTGGTGCACGGCGGGGCGAGCAGTGGGGTGCTACGTGCAACTGGGAGCATGCTGAGCACGGTGACATGCTCGGATGCAAGCGCTGCTTGCTGCTATCACGACGGCGACATGGCTTCATCCGGTCATGACTTTGAAGAACAAATTAAGCTATCTGTTCATTTAATTTAAGGTACCTGTATCCAGATATTCAGGGGCTGCATATCCATCTGTGGCCATGACCCTTGTAGAGACATGGCTCTCATCATCGTTTGGCCCATCCCTCGCCAACCCAAAATCAGACAGCTTTGCGCTGTAGCTCTGCAATCCACCAGTCAACACAACTAGCATCAATAAGGTACTGAACAGACTATTTTCTCAATCAAATTAGAAGGCAAAAAACAGAAACATAACGAATCAAGGAGAACATTTGACGTCTTGAAATCGCGGTAGATGACGTGGGCCTTGTCGCTGTGGAGGAACGCAAGCCCCTTGGCTGCTCCAAGAGCAACATTCATCCTCACATTCCATGACAGTGGCTGGAAATTTAAGCTCCCTACATCATCATTCAACCAAACTTGTTATTATCCAACTAACCACTATTTCACCCTCAGTTTTAACTAAGCTGGGCCATGTTAACTGATCAATGGAAGGCTAGAAGAGAGATAGAAATTCGCGTTTACTCCCGAAAAGATGGTTCTCCAAGCTTCCCTGTGGCATGAAATCGTAGACAAGTAGGTGCTGCACGTCTTCAAGGCAGTAGCCTAGGAGCTTCACCAGATTGGGATGCTACAATCTGCCAAGGTAATTCACTTCAGCCTGCATGGGATTCAGAAACGGATCCAGAAATTAAGAACATATCATTCGGTAATAATGTATCCAGAAATTTCATTGACATGTTGATTGTGGATGTACATACATGCAGAATTGAAGAGATGAAATGAGTTGGGATGATTGGTGGTGAGCACTGACCAGCCATTCCCTGTGGCCCTGGATGCCTTTGTGGCTGAGCCTCTTGACGGCAACAGGCATGCCAGTGTAGCTGCTGGCCAGGGCGAAGGTGGTCTCCTCGATCCACCCTTTGTACACCACTCCGAAGCCGCCCTCACCGAGCATGCTGTCCCACCGGAAATTCCTAGTGGCTGTCCTGAGCTCCTTGAAGGTGAAGTCCTGATGTTGGCCAAGTGGAGGATCTCACCCTCGCTCCTAGAGGTTGGCTTCGCGAAGCAGTTACTCATGGCTGGTGATATGCCAGATCAAACCAAACTCCACAAACCAGCAGATATATTAGAATGAATGAATACAACTATCTGAGCACCTTAAGACTGATAGTTGACTACTGACTAGACATACACAAACGAGATCCCAGCTGAGATTAATTATTTACTTCTCAACAACTACCACCACTACTCTTATATTCAGGAATTAATGGGCGCAAAAAGGAGAGGATTAATTAATTTAATCATGTTAAAGCAGCAGGCACCGGCCAGTACATTTGTAATGGATAAACATATGACGCTATAGCAGTGTACTATATTGTGTTCACATTATTCATAGGCTCTTCACCTCTGTACCGTACAGTAGTCCCATAAGTGAAGGGCCTCATCCATCTATCTCCTTGTTAAACAACTAAGCAACCAATGACCTATCTGCAGTTCTGTTCTGCACTACACAAAAAGCAATCCCTGAGTACATCCATATTATCTAGTTGACCTTTGTTAATTCCGGCACGTCTCTGTCTTGGAAGCTTCTGCATCGTGGCTGGCCCCATTGCAACAAGTTATAGCTCTTTGGCGCATGCATAGTACAATGTCCAAGTGGCACCAACATCGTGTTCAACATAGGCCGCAATGAAACGGAGTGATGGCCCAAGAACGGAAGAACTTATGCAAGAAAGGAGTCAGCTGACAGAGTTAGGCTTCCACATACCACAAAATCATGTTGTTGAACTTCAGCAATGCGCCCAACATTTTTCATGAACAACCACCAAAACAATATGGAAAGGCTAGGTTGCAAGAGAACATATTGGTTTATATAGCACTAGTACAAGAATAATCTTGGTTTCCTCTAAATTTGTCTGCGTTTTCAGCAACTTTTGGCAACAGAAATAATTAAAAATCAAAAAAAAATATAGTTTAACCAGTCAAACAAGATTTATTTCATGTAACAATATCTGCAGTTGTTGATGCACATATTTAAAAGAACAAAAAGAGAAGTCTCACACGGGAATGGACAGTTCAGGTACTATTTCTAACTATACTCAAGTATTTTTTTAGGGCCCCCCCTCGCCCTTCTTTTATGGTCGTATTCTTGGGAGGCATACCTCGCTATTCGCGAGCAGTGTAGCACTAATAGCTCGACTAACATGGCATCCTTGTATGATGAGAAGCACCAGTAATTAACTATTTTTAGTATAGGCCTGAAGTATGACATAAAAGGGGATCACATACCGAATCCATCAAGAGAAGCAACAACAATCTCTCCAGGCAATAGGCTGAAAACCCTCGCCAGCCTTTGAGTTAGCTGATGAGCTTGTAAAATGGCCAGTACTCTTCACAACTCCAAGTAACAGTATTCTAGCTGCCACACATTTTGGTGGTCACCTTCTTAACCCTGCCAGCAACCACATGCGGTCATTCTTTCAGACCGACAACAAAAACTAATATTTGATTGAGATTATGTTTGTACAAACTGTGTAACTAAGCTCAAGGAAAAAAAAATTCGATATTCCATCAAAACAACTAATCACAAAATGAGACATCAGGATTAGTCGGACCAAATCAGCACAAGCTACATAGAACATGCGGTGCTATGTTCCTCGAGTTCGCTGACGAACAATGTGACATCACTCACAAGGCACAGGGGTTAGACTCCCTACTCACTTGAATGCATCTTTATGCTCAAATGATATGCAATATATTTATCACCTCGAGATTATATTAACATAACGTACTTAGAAGTAAAGCAAGCTTAAAAAGCATCAATGCCGTCATCACAGATAAACAATAAATACACTCCCCAGTCTAGACCTTAAAAAAATGCAGATATTCACAATCATGGGGCATTAGACATGGCCACTTGGGATTATTCCTATATATGGCATAAAGATCAAACCAAGGCATCAAGCCATAGCTACGATTCAACAGAGCAAGACCAAAAGCTACATCACCAGGGATAGCAAACAACAGAACTAGTAAAAGGCATGTAAGTTCCTGCATGATTACATGAATAATTTAAAGAGATTGTCCCTGCCTATGATAAGATTTGTAACTCAACTGAAATACTCTTAAAGAACAACGAGATACTCATGTTGGACACTACCAGGGTATGAATTATGAAGTGCCAAAAGCCAGAGACAATCCCAGTTCCTTACAGTCCGCCACTTTAACCTTTTGGGTTTTGTAAGATGAGTTGCATATCTTCTTAAAAGAATTCAAATGATTTGTTGGACTAAGTCAGACTCATATTGTGCAAATGTTACAAGTCCATGCCTATGGACACTATGGTCAACAAAATCTTGCCACTGACTCCCTTTGGAAGAATATCAAGATTTGTTGTGCGCTCGAACATTTTGACATTGCCCTTTGACTTTCTTGTGGAATACATCTATTTGAAAACTGAGAAACTCTCTTCAGAAAAATGCTATTTTCCTTCTGTATCATAAAGTTGACAATCACTTTGATTTCAGCCTTGAATCACCAGTAGTCATTGCAAGAACATGACCCCATCTTGAAGTGATGGAATCTATTCAGATCCCTCACAACGAACTCGCGCTCCATAATGTCACTTATGAGCTTGAACGCGTCATGACAGTCACAGCACATCCTCAGGTTCTTCATCACCCTGATAGTCATCCCCTTGGGGATAACCAGCAAACCAAACCCCAAAGCCAATAACTCACTGTGCACTCCAACCATCTCGCCTTTCCCGTCCTCTCCATCCTCCTCATGAGCATCAAAGACTCTGGTACTACCTAGTCCACCCTTGTAACCCTTCTCCCGCATCTTACCCTCTAACTCATCAAGCAACATCATCACTTCACCTGCCCTTGCACCGGCGGGTGATACCAATCCGGCGTAGAACACGTAGGGTATGTCCTTTATCTCAATCCAGCTGCACCCAGGATCTTTCCATATGCCTCGTCGCCTCATGTTCGACCATACAGCAGCAGCATTGTCAGTCTGGCCGGCTGAAGTGTATGCATTTGACATCACTACCAGTGCACCTGCTACATCTTGGCTGAACTCTGACACTCTGTGGGCAGCTCTGGCGGCTAGATCTAGGCACCTATGTGTCCGGCAAGCAGACAGCAATGAGCTCCACAGCATGAGGGCATCACGGCCTTCAACTTGCGCTTCGTTGGCCAGCTCAAATGCCTCCTCCAGCCGTCCTGCTCGGCCGAGCATGTCAACCGCACAAGTGTAGTGGCTGGCGCATGGATGGATGTCATATTTGCTCTGCATGGAGTGGAGGAGATGGAGGCCAGTGTCAACAAGACCTGAATGGCTGCAAGCATGCATGACGCCAAGCAGTGTAACACTGTTTGGTTGCACATCTCGATCGATCATCTCATTGAAAAAAGTGAGTGCGCACCTCCCAAGACCATACTTTGCTGCTGCCACGATGATGGAGGTATAGCAGATGACCGATGGATGCTCAATCCTGTCAAACACCTTTCTTGAGTACTCGTAGAATCCACACTTGGAGTACATGTCAACCAAGGCCACAACAATCACGCCATTGCATCCATGCCCAAACCGAAGGACTGTTCCATGCACAGACTTGCCAACTCCAAGCCGCCCAACGCCTGCACACGCATTCACAACGCTTGACAGCATGAAGTGGTTGGGCGCCATGAAATTACCTTTGGTTCTGAACTCAGCGAAAAGTTGGATGGCCTCACGCCCAAGCGCATTCTGCGCATATACAGACAGCATCGAGCCCCATGAAACCGCATTCCTCGCCGGAGCAGCCATACCATCAAACACTGCACGTGCAGCCTCCACATCTCCGGCCTTGCCATACATGTCAACAAGCGCAGTGGCAACGACAGCATCAGATGCATAGCCCTCGACCTCAGCACGGGCATGCACTTTCCGCCCAAGTCCAGCATCAGCAAGTCGTGCGCATGCGCTGACGGCAGTCGAGAAGGTGAAGGCATTCGGTGGCACACCACTGTGAGACATGTCACGGAGGAGGGAAACAGCCAGGCGGGGTCGGCCGGTGCTAGAGTAACCAGACATGAGGGCCGTCCAGGAGATGACATCCCGCTCGGGCATTCCGTCGAACAGGTCGTGGGCGTGGGCAGTGACACCGCATCGACTGTAAGCAGCGATGATGTGGTTGCAAGAAGAGATGGCGGAGGCGGTGCCGACCTTGAGCAGCTTCGCGTGGGTGGCGGCTACTGACGCGTGGTCGGTGGCACCGCGAAGTAGATGGATTAACAGCGGCGTGACCGTGGCTGTGGTTGATGTCGCCGCCATGGGAGTGGATTGTCATCCGAAGGTTATTGCCTTCCATTCTCCCAAGGGATCAGCCCACCACTGATACCTCCTATTAATATCATATAGAATGTAGAATTTGGCACAACTGCTACTTCTGCCTGCAATCCCACAAAAAAAAGTCAGAAGAACTATTGAACAGTCAATACAAATTGCACATTTGAGAACTTGTACTAAACAATGTACAGATCTGCCAGTAAATATACAAATTATCCTTTAATCAAAATCAACCTATAATGCGAGCTAAGACGGTCCAAGGTTCCAGGCAGTCTCTTACATCAGAGTACAACTCCAAACTTAAAAGTGAAACTGCCTAAATGACCACCAACATGATTAAGGATCTTAATCAGTTATAGAAAAGAATGTCGGAAAAGAGCAAACAAGACTGTGGTACACCCATCTTGACAAATGGCATAACAGTCCATGTATTTTTCTAGGAAATAAAGTGCCCTTTTGATTTGTGTGGCTTTTGCCAAAAAATTGAGCGGTAACTGATCAACTGAAACACTATCTGTTGTTTGTCAGTGAGACAAGAATGAAGCCACTCCTTCTCTATTTACAATCCAAATGCAAACCATGGTAGCTAGGGGTTAAGGGGGAATGCAATAGTGCCCACAATTTCAGGTCTGCTCAGCCTAAAACATTACACGGCGCCATTATTAATTCACTAAATCATGGGCTCGGTTGCCTCCGACCTGATACATAGTTATCAAGTTTTTTCTCCTTCATGACTTTAGCAATCACACACAAGAAAACCCTGAAAACAGAGCTTTACTCCCCCAGCTAGGTGGACAAGTCGACAACCTTCTCACAATGCTATCGACCGAACATAGATTTCAAGCATATTACCTGACTAAATATATCCAATGTCAATTCCTAAATCACCACAATGCCATTAAAGAGGCATTTTTAAGCTCACTGCATTTGAAGACACATTTGTTTTCCCAACATTAGAAAGCCCAGTATCTTAGTCTAATAGTAGTTCTGATTCTATATATCAGCCTGCAAATTCATGAAATTGTGACAGACCAATTAGGTCGGCAAGCCACGGAAGCACATGACAGCGAGGTGATATCCAGGAGCCACACGACAAGCATGGAAACAGGGCAGAAAATCGAGTTACCAAGGTGCGTGCCTGTGGCGTCGCTGGGCCGCCGAGGCCGTACGGCGCGGCGTCGTCGGGCGGTTACGTGGACAGCCCTCCTCGTCCTACCGGTTCCAGGGCCGGAGCAGGAGCCTCCACGCCTCGCGACCACCGCCGGAGCAGAAGCAGGGGGAGGAGGAGATGTGAGGCGCCGGCGGCGCGATATGTGGCCCGCTGCCGCTACGCTGGGGCTGGAGAGCGCCTGGGCCTGGGCGAAGGCAAGCGGCGCCTCCCCCTGGGGCTCGACGAGCAGGCGATGGGGGCGCCGCCGACGGGGCGGCGAGTGGCGGCGGGAGGAGAGGGTGGAGGGGGCGGCGTGTGAGGTCCAAAACTGAACCTGCTACTCTGTCGTCATTCAGTTGACACCCATTCAGATAACGAACGGCAACGATTGAACAAGGTGGAGAGGCACAGATGGTCCAGATCAGCCTAGTTACGTTGGGGGCTACCGGGCTAGCTTATGTTGTTTACTTCCAAATATTTGTCTTTTTAGATATTTCAACAACCGACTACTCCCTCCATCCCATAATATAAGAGCGTTTTTGATAAATCTACACTCTAAAACATGTCTATATAGATCCGTATGTTATGGTCCATTTGAAATGTCTAGAAAGATAAAATATTTAGAAACAGAGGGAGTAGATGATCGATACCCCGCGGGCGCGTTGCTGCGGGATATTAGTATCCAACATCGTAAACATTCATTAGGTGCATTCTTAAAGCGGGGATAAGAAATAAAAGGAAAATGAATTTATTATATGTATGGCTCAATCTTCGTCGTGGTATAGAAGTCGTCTGTGTAACATCATTCATACGGGATTAGCCACATCAGCCGTGGGTACCACTACTCTTTTAACATTTGATAGTCTGAATCACCAGAGTAATTAAACAAGTATGGCTGATCAAGAGTACTGTAACGACAATGTTCTTCCTAATTCATGGAGTAATATTTCTACGAAACATTTTCGAATCACATTGGATGATGAAGAAGAAAAATGATTTAACCGCAAAAAAGTCAACAGTGCTGCTTAATGTGCATGGGGATCTTAAATGTATATGTTTGACAAGATTAACATTGGGGGAGGGAGTGACTGCTCAACATGGAGCTGACGCTCGGCTGGGCACCAAGATGGACGTGCTTGCCGGGGGTTGCCAACAGGGCCTGCCTGGCTCCGGTGGCTCGACGAAGTTGGCGCGCTGGAAAAGGCTTCATAGAGAGGAGCAGGAGGAACGGGGCATCGTTCAGGCGACGTGTGTGAAACACGTACAGTTCGGGGTCCCAACCCCGCCGAACAGTGGGAACGACCTTTCCGGTCGCAAGGCCGCTTTTGCTGATATTTTGGAGAGCTCAGCGGGCAACAAGAAAAGATGTTTGGAAGGCCAAGACCTTGTTCTTAGTTTTGATAGTATTAGTTCTGAGAGCTTTGAGGGTAGGGGAGCCGGTGTGGTTCTTCGAGTTTGTAAGAAAGTGTGTGGGGAGAGAGTGGAGGCTCAGGTAGATATAGATGGGAATATGATCCATGTAACAAAAGAGGTAGATGGGGGAGAGGAGGAAGTTCAGGGTAAGAGGAGAGAGTCTGTGGGGGAAGGAAAAGAGGATGGGGTGTCTACAAAGGTAGCAACCGACCCGGGGGCTGTCGGTCAATTGACGGGCGCGTCTAATGTCGCCCGTCAGGAGCCATGAAAATGCTTAACTGGAACTACCGAGGGCTGGGTCAGCCTCGTACAGTTTAATAATTAGTCTGTCTCGATAATTCTTACCGACCCAACATTATCTTTCTTTCTGAAACAAGGCAAAATAAAAAATATGTTGAGAGTTTGCGGTATCGGTTGGGCATGGAAAATGTGTTTACTGTTTCAGTTAAAGGTAAAGGTGGTGGCTTAGCTGTGTTTTGGGATGAGTGCTTCACCATGGAGTTAAACAAATTTGGTGAGCATTTTATTGATATGTACATCTCTAATAGTGATGGTTCAAAATGGAGATGCACTTTCGTTTATGGAGAACCGAAGGCATGTCAAAGGTATGTCATGTGGGAGCTCATGCGACGGGTAAAATCTCTTGGTTCTGGGCCATGGTGTCTGGTGGGTGATTTTAATGAAGCAATGTGGCAGCATGAGCATTTTTCTCGACGAGGTCTTCTAATCTCATGGCAAACTTCCGGGAGATTCTTTCTAAATGTATCCTTTTTGATTTGGGCTTTCATGGATTGCCATGAACCTATGATAATAACAAGAAGGAAATCGTAACGTGAAGGTACGGCTTGATCGGGCGGTGGCATGTCCTCAATGGTCTGCTTTGTATCCCCATTGCAAGGTCTCACATATTATATCTTCCAGGTCAGACCACTACCCTCTATACATTCAGTTGTTGGGCAACCGGCCTAATGTTTCTTTTAGTAAACATATGAGATATGAATCATATTGGGAGCGGGAGAGTAAGGGATTGGATGAGCACATTAGAAATTGCTGGAATAAAAGTACGCAAGTAAGGGACCTTCAGGATGTGGCAAGTAATTTGGATAAATTAATGAAATCCCTGCATTCCCGGAGCAGGGTTCACATTGGTTATCTCCCCAAAAGACTTGACACTGCCTGCAAAAGATTGAATGTTGTGTTTAATAGAAGTGATAAGGCAGCTGTTTTGGAGATAAAGGAAACTCTTCTGGAGATGGACGAGCTTCTTATTAAGGAAGAAATCATGTGGAAGCAGAAGTCATGTATTGACAAAAGATATTGGGGGGGTCGTAATACAAGTTTTCTCGGGAGAAAGGCCTCGTGGAGAGCAAAGAAAAATAATATTTCTGCCCTCAAGAGGAATGATGGGTCTCTTACAGAGAATATGGAAGAAATCAAAGGTATCACTAATACGTTTTTCCAGCATCTGTATACATGTGACTCTAATGTTGACCCTTCTCGTATCATTTCAATTGTGAAACCTCTCGTAAATGATGATATGAATGCGGAGCTCTGCAAAACTTCTTCAGATGAATAGATTAGTAATGCCCCCTTCCAGATTGGTCCGCTAAAGGCTCGTAGCCCGGATGGTTTTCCGGCTAGATTTTTTCAGAGAAGTTGGGGATTAATAAAGGAGGATATTGTAAGAGCAGTCCAGCAGTTCTTTACCTCTGGTGTTATGCCCGATGGTATAAATGACACCACTATTGTTCTTATTCCTAAAGTGAAAAACCCCCAGTCCATCAAAGACTTTAGACAGATCAGCCTGTGCAATATCATCTATAAAATTATATCAAAGTGTCTGGTGAATAGGCTGAGACCTCTCTTGAATGGTATGATTTCTCCCACTCAGAGTGCCTTTTATCCCCGGCCGGTTAATTTCTGATAACGCGCTTATTGCTTTTGAATGTATTCACTCGCTGAGTACATTGAAAGATAAGCGTGGAGAGTTTTGCGCATACAAGTTGGACTTGGCAAAAGCATACGATCGTGTGACTGGCAATTTCTTAAAAGTATGCTTGGGGCTCTTGGTTTTGTGCCAACATGGATTAATTGGATTATGACTTGTGTTAATTCTGTGAAGTTTTCGGTGAGGTTTAACGGACAACTATTGGAACCTTTTTACCCATCATGTGGACTCAGGCAAGGGGGTCCTTTATCTCCTTATTTGTTTCTATTCGTGGCTGAGGCTCTCTCTTTGTTGTTGAAGAACGCTTGTGAGAAAGGTGCTCTTAAAGAGTTTAAGCTAAACAGACATGGGCCTAGTATATCTCACCTTTTATTTGCGGATGATAGCCTCCTCTTTATTAAGGGGTCCATTGACCAAGCCTTAACTGTTAAAACTATTTTGTCGGATTATGAGAAAGGAACCGATCAGCTTCTTAGTCTGGATAGGTGCCCCATTAAACTTGGTAAAAAGTGTAGTATGGAGGATCAGGTGTCCACGGTGGTTATTCTAAATATTACTGTTGAAGGTTTTGAGGATAAGTATCTTTGTCTACCAGTGCCAGAGGGTAGAATGAAGGTTGGGAAATTCCATCAATGATAAGGCTTTAAAAAGAGCGTCAGATAGGATTGAAAAGTATGATTCTAGTGGTATAAAGGAATCTCAAATCAAGGCTGTTCTGCAAGCGCTACCAGTTTATCATGGGACTTTTTAAATTTCAAGTCTCGTTATGTGAGGAGCTAGCTCAGATTATAAGAAACTTCTGGTGGGGAGACGAAGGGGATAGGAGGAAAACACACTGGTTAGCCTAGGACAAACTAACATAACCAAAAGGACAAGGAGGCATGGGGTTCCGTGACCTAAGGTTATTTAAACAAGCGCTCTTAGCTAAATAGGCCTAGTGTTTATTGGTGTACCCAGACTCGTTGTGTGCTAAGATTTTAAAAGCAAAGTATTATCCCAATGGTCATATCTTGGATACAGTATTCCCACAAGCCGCGTCCGTGAATTGGCAAGGTATCATGCATGGTCTGGAACTTTTAAAACAAGGGGTCATATGGAGAGTGGTCGATGGTAAAAATGTTAACATTTGAAGAGATAACTGGCTCCCAAGAAATTTGGGGCTAAAAATTATAGCTAAAAAGTTTCGAACTAGACTAAAGTGGGTGTCGGTATTATTTATGAGTGGGACGAGAAGATGGGATGAAAATTTGATTAGGCATTCTTTATTTCATCATGATGCCGAAGAGATCCTAAACATACACATTCAGTCTGTGGTAGAGGGTGATCTAATTGCTTAACACTATGAGAAAAGTGATATGTTCTCTGTTAAAAGTGCGTACAGACTGGCCTTAAATCTCAAGGGCAACAGTGGCCGAGACATGAATAACTAGTGCTGCTGTTAATGAGGAAAGAAGATTGTGTGATGTTATTTGGAAGACTAAGGTTCCGCAAAAAATTAGAATTTTTGCTTGGAGAGCTGCGACCAACAGTTTGGCAGTTCAGGTGAATAGAGTAGCTCACCACAAAACGGTCTCCGTTCTGTGCACTATGTGGTGTTTAGGATGAAAATATTTTCCATGCCCTGGTGACCTGCCCTAAGGCGTGTGCTTTGCGTATCGCCTTGGGGGACGTGTGAAATATTCCGGGGAGGAGTTATTCAGATTTACGGGGCCGGACTGGCTTCTCATTCTGCTTGACCAATCGGGGTATCCGGTACGCGAGCAAGTGTTATTTATGTTCTAGAGAGCTTGGCATTTGAGGAACGATTTGATTTTTGGAAGAGGGAAAGAATCAGTGAGTGAATGCGTCTGTTATCTTCATGGAATTATTGGAAGACTTTCTCGACTTCCAACACTCATGTGCAAGTGGACCTAAGCACCAAAGGGAAGGGGGTGATGGGGAATGGGGAGAATTTTAGTCCGCGAGAAGAAAATGATCGTGCTGTTTGGAAGGCTCCGGAGCCGGAGTATATTAAGATAAATGCTGATGCTAGTGTGGAGAGCTTGAGATCCGCTAGCATTGGGGTTGTCACAAAGAATCATCTGGGAGAAGTCCTGGTGTCTTCTTGGGATTTTATTCGAGTGTGCTCCGGAGCGGAGGAGGCGGAACTTCGTACGTGCCTCGCCGGGCTGTACATTGGTATTTCTCTTCACAAACCAATTATCTTGGAAACTTACTGCTCTTTGCTGCTTCTTTCCTAGCGAAGGAAAATGTTGACAGGTCGCCTTATGTGGATCTAAAAATGGAAGCGATCAGCGCCTCCAAGTTTATTGTTGATCTCAAGATTGTTAAGATTGATAGGCAGTCAAACAAGGCGGCTCATGAGATAGCTAAATTTAGTTTTGATAGCAGGTCTGATGGTTTACTGTGTAATTTTGTTCCGCCCTGCGTGGCTAACTATGTAATGAACGATTGTAAGACTCTTGTTATTTGATCAATATATGGGTGGAGTTTTTCACAAAAAAAAATTTGATAACACTGAAATGTTTATGCCCCTGATGCAACGCACCGTCAATTATATAGTATATATATGGTAGGAGTTTATGCCTAATTTTTTCAGATCACGTGTGTTGGTGATATCTTTGGGTAATCGGCTTGTGAGCTAAACACAACAGTCAAGTCGTTCGGCCGGCCTATGCCCATTTACCCAAGCGGAGTTTCAAAAGCTTGCCTTTGTTGTCGTCGCAGCCGATGTTAATGATAGTAAGTGTGTTCTTTGATTTTAAAAAATAACCTACAGCTTCGTACGTGCAAAGGTTGTAGGTAACGTCGAAGCTGTTTATCTTATCAACTTCCAACAAGGTAGGTTTTCGTGAGATCATGAACTTTTATAATTAGGCCCGCAGACAGAAAAAGAAAAAGAAAAAAGACGTAATAATGAAAGGTCGCCACACAAGTTCCCCTTGGTAGTAGGGATGAAAACGGAGTGAAAATGAAAAGAACTGAGTACTATCATATTTGTTTTCATATATTTTTGCAGAAACGGAAACGAATATAGAAACCCCGGGAATGAATACGAAAACAGATACTACCGAAAACAGACACGGAACAAATACAAAGCGGGCACGGAAAAAGAAGTGGGCATTGACCGGAACCTAAAAAACCCTTGAACCATAGAGAAATACACACAAAACACACACAAATTTAATGAATTGTTAACATGGCTACAAAATAATATTATTATGTTAGCAACTTAGCATAGTATTGTAGTAGTACTGCAATTGTGTATGGGGTCAAGCTGAGTACATGTGTGGTAGTAGAAGTTGGGCTCAAATGATCCATTCTACGAATTGTACAATTGTGTGTTGTTTGGTGGTTGGATTACAAAGCAGCCATAGGTCTATAGTAAAAATAGAAATTCCATATTCACGAAAACGAAAAGTTCCATTTCCACTGTTTTCGTTTCCGCATAAAAAAAATCACTTCCACTTCCGTTTGCAAATTTCCGTTTCCGTTTTCATATTTCCTCTTCGTTTCCATTTTTCCTACGGAAAACGGAAAGATTTCACTCCATTTTCATCCCTACTTGGTAGTGACATACGGGTTTTGCTACACCTACGTACATACTCATATGTAATTTACGTAAGGTCTCAGCGTCAATTTTTGATTGGATGAAATCAAGGGAGGGGCCCCACCCAGCTGAATTCACGCGGGATGGAGGAAGGTTACGTAGCAATATCGTAAGCACGTACGTAGGAGTAGGCTGCATGTGCTGGAGCTCTCTCTATATAAACACGGGTGCACGCCTGTGGACTACAACTCGAAAGAGGTCAAGATTCTATCGAGAGCAGTGGCCATGAAAATGGATCAGAAGATGATCATCGTGTCCTCGATCGTCGGCCCTCTCGGGGTGCTGAGTGCCATCCTAGGGTTTTCTGCCGAGGGCACAAAGCTCACCGTAGGATGCTAGCCGTCATATCTCCGTGATTTGTTCAACTGTAGTATAGTAGAACTACATATATATTTATTTTGCATTTTTTTACCGTGAAAGATTTGTGTGCTCTTCTTACTCTATGTCGTCCTTGTCCAAACTCTATGGGAGTATGATCTTCTTACTCTATGTATACACTGGCAGCGGTCGGACGTGTACCTGCATCAAGGGGTGTGCCTGTTCCCGCCCAACCCTGCACTGGGGCTGGGGGTGTGCGCGTCCATCTTCCTGGTCTTGGCCCAGACGACCTTCGCGGTCGGCAGCGGCTGCTGCGGATTCTACTACAACTCCAGCTCCGGCGCCGCCCCATCCCGGGTCGTCGGCGTCATCTGCGCCGTCTTCTCATGGTGAGTTGTCAACCCATCGTCTAACCCGACAAGCGATAGCTCGCGGGAGCACACTCGCGCCTGGTGACGAACCACTCCTTAGTCCTTACTAAAGCGTGCATGCAGGATCGCGGCCGTGTTCGCACTCGGCCTGCTGGTGATTGGCGCGGCGTGGAACGCCCCCGGGACGTGGGACTCGCCAGGGCTCGGGCTGTGCTACGTCCCCATGGGAGGCATCTTTGCCGGCGGCGCCGGGCTCACCCTCGTTGCCACAGCCCTCGCGCTCACCTCCTTCATAATCCTCCGCATAAAGTCTGCCGCCGCCACACCCATGGAAGACGAGCAGATTCCGGCAAGCGCCGCCGGGATCACGATGGCCCAGCCGCAGTTCCGGCAGCAGCCTCCCCAGGGGTAAACGCACGCGCGCCGTCTGATCAACCACGCATGATCGCTTTCATTCGTTCTGTATTCCGTGGTTTCCGACCCGTTACGTGTACTCTATCATCTCTACGGGATGGCTTTTGATCTTGTTTTACTTTGAGAATGCATCAGGAATGTTTTTTTACGTAAAAATGTTTGCTTACTGCTTTATGTTTGCAGTTGAGATTTTTTGTGTAATCTTGAGAATCACCAATGTGGCAACTAAGGGCCACCCTAAAGAACACGACGGCCCACCCTCAGGTGAGCTCGGTACGTGCTACAGTTTCACGGGCCATACCATCATCATCGTGCCAACGATCAGGATTAGCTTTGAGGGCGGGGCGAACCCGGACCCTGAGTTGGACCCTGGGTTGGAGCATATCCTCTACTTCAAGGATCGCGGGAACACCCTCTCTCACGTGTGCCGGCCCATGCATATGGCGTCGGCGCGTCGCGCTTATAGGCTCCTTGGCGCCAAGGAGGCTCCTTGTCGCGATGCAGGTGGCTTACGACCAATAGATGTTGAAAGAATGCTCATCAGCATGGGTGCATCGACACACACATCGCACGTTGGTGTCCCAGATGTTTGCTTCCTCTAAGTGAAGGTTGGTACGGCCCAATCATCATTTAAATGATAGTGGATCGAGGGCTTGTATATCCTATGCATCCGCCTGTCCTCAACCCTCCGATTCAAATCCCACGCGTGCCCTGAAAAGCATGACTAATTTGCACTTACACGCCCGCTGAGGCATGCAAGTCGTCGTATCTTTGCAGTAACGCCCAAAAGTTTCTTAATCTCAAACCGATCGATTCTTCATGTCAATGTCATATGCGACGAGCACACACGACAACGGGCTGGGCATCGATGACGGCAGCACAAAACACAACGCGGCGGCGGTCGACCACTAGACGACCATACAACACGGCGACCACTAAACGACGGGCATACAATCACGGCGGCCAGCGGCCCGGCGGAACGCCACACAACGCGGCGGCCTGGCGGACGGCCACACAACGCGGCGGCCAGCAGCCGGCCACATAACACGGCAGCCGGCAGTCAACAACTTCAAAAGGACTCGTGACATGCATGCAAGGTCACGTTCAACCTAGAGCTAATCAGATCCAACACATGCAAACTCACGTTCTACCTATATCTAATTCATCGCCGCCGCTGTGTATTAATTAAAGGGGGATTATTATTAGATGCTTTGTCTTACTTGCCTAGGCGGGCGTGTCTTTGCATATTGTGCACGCTTTTGATGTTGGGCGTTGGATTTGAATCGGAAGGCTCGGGACAGATGGACACACGGATACACAAAGCCCCTCAGATGCATAGGATATATGGAAATGGGATAAGTATATTTTTCGTCCTCGAACTCTAAACTGGAGAGTTTCCGTCCCTCAACTATCAAAACCGGATAGTTTTCGTCCCTCGTGCCGCTTCAGGCTGTTTTAGTCCGGGATGAATAGTAAATCAGTGAACAATAAAATCGAAAAAATAGAAATAAATAAATAAATAAAATCTGAAAATTTACAGCATCGAAGATAATCTGATGCGCAAGACCCGTGCAAAATTTCGTGGTGTTTCGACATTCAAGCAGCTCATGGCAAACAAAAAATTGTAAATATGTACGTCGGTGAACAGTAAACTAAAAAAAATCAAAAAAACATGAAACATTTTGGCATCAAAGATGCTCAGGTACGCAAGATGCATGCAAAATTTTCTGATCAAATGACATACGAGGAGCTCTAGCAAAAAAAAAAAAAAAATAGCGCACTTTAAAAAAAATCTGGGCCAAATTTTGTTTCTTTTTGTCATGAGTTCGTACAATAACCAAACATCACGAAAATTTTTACGCACGATGGGCACCCAAGCCTCTTTTATGCCAAAAAAATTCATACCACTTTGAATTTTTTTGCTATTTATTTTGAATTTACTGTTGACTGACGTACAAATTTATAGTTTTTTGTTTGCCACGAGCTGCTCGAATATCAAAACACCACAAAATTTTGCACGTGTCTTGCGCACCAAAGTATCTTCGATGCTCTAAAATTTCAGATTTTTTTTATTTTTGTTGCTATTTTTTCGATTTTACTGTTCACCCTGGACTGAAACCGTCCGAAGCGGCACGAGGGACGAAAACTATCTGGTTTTGATAGTTGAGGGACGAAAATTCTCCGATTTAGAGTTGAGAGACGATTTCTAAACTCTGGGAAGAGTTCAAGGACGAAAATATACTTATGCCTAGGGAAAATGCATCTTACTACCGGGTGTAGCTACACCCATTTCTCATATACTACCATGTGGTAGTATATATAGTACTTTATCATTTTTGGTATGTTCATATACTATATTTAAGATACTCCAAAGCGAGTTATGTGAAAGAATTGCACGTGAGCCTATGTTTTTATCATATTTGTGAAAATACGTACATATTTATACGTAAAAAGAAGTATGCTAAAAATATACTACATACTACCTGAAAATAGTATATATACTACCTAAATATTATTACATACTACATACTACGCATTCATACACTGCGGTATGGTAGATACTACCTAGAACGTACAAAATAATATATATATATATATGTGGAAATGGGATAAGTATATTTTTCGTCCTCGAACTCTAAACTGGAGAGTTTCCGTCCCTCATACGTCAATCCACGTCAATCCACATCATCGAGATTAATTTAGCCATTAGATTTTAAATTTAATGGTCTAGATCTATTAATAGATGATACCTTATTTTCTTTAAAAAGAAACACCACGTACATAAAGTGGAGAAAATTCACATGTACAGGAAAGGAAGTCCTCACACGTAAGTTAAAAAGGAAGAAAAGAAGTTCTGACCACCCACGATACACATGTTTAAAAAAATACCCTTCGTTTAAGCGTGCAAAAAAATAAAATCCACACGTATAGTATAGAAAAATAAGTGCCCGGCAACCATGTATGCACACCCTAAAAGCACACCCATGTACGCACGTCTTTAAAAAAATCCATCCCAAAAGCACGCACACAAAAATATCAGCGTGCCTGTCTTCTATTTTTCTTAGTTGACCGTGCCTTCTCTCATGTTCGAAAAAAAGGCACGTAAAATAAAGTACTCGAGCTCCATTAAAAGAAGGCCCGCATCGCATGTTCCAGAAAAAATTAAAAAGCCCTTGCATGTTTCCTTGAAAAAAATACTGACAAATAGAAATAAAGAATCTTCAAGCCTCACGTTAAAAAAAGAGAGTCTATACATAAATTTTTTCTGTGCAGTACAGACGCAGACATGAGTCTATATATAAATGAGAAGGAAATTTCAATTTCATAAAAAAAAGACCAGTTAAGATAAAATAAATATGAGGCAAAAAAAATCTCTCTGTAACGCCTCTCAAATATCACCACCGGAAAGATCATTAATTTAGTAAGTGAAATGGCCATATTATAATCCGACTATGAAAATATGTGAAAATTGGCCGACACCGAAAAATCTTATATGAACAAAAACCTTTTAATAATATAAATTAAAGTAATGTCATTGTTTTTTGTGCGAGGGGCTGGCAAGCTAGACTTTGGAGTATACAAGCTTTTTCTTTTATTATGAAATACTCGGCTGTTTAATTTGATACTAGACATGTAAGTATATCATTGTTTTTTACAAGTTCGTTGAGGAGCACTACCAAATCTATTAGGAAGAAATACAGATTATGTAAATTATTAAGTAGCATTGTAGTAGTGGAAATACATATATGTCTACCGAAACAAAGCAATATGTGCTTAGCCAGTGGAATCCAAACCAAATGACATACATATCCACCTACACAGTAGTCATTGGAATTATCATTCAAGAACACTTGGTACCACTTCTAAAAATTTAGTTTATTTAATACATAATTTTTGAAAAACAAATGTTGGCCCATGCCGCATAAGCCTATGAGTCTTCCAATTTTGTTGACCAGTGAGTGTGTGTATGCACGTTTGTCTCAACTTTTGTTGAGCTATGTTATACTCCCTCCGTTCCTAAATAATTGTCTTTCTAGCCATCTCAAATAGACTACAACATACGGATGTATATAGACATGTTTTAGAGTGTAGGTTCATTCATTTTGCTCCGTATGTAGTCACTTGTTGAAATCTCTAGAAAGACAATTATTTAGGAACGGAGGGAGTATAAGCTACCATGTGGATCCAATAAATACTATTTTCCAAATCAAGAAGAGTTGTATCTCGCCATAAGGATCAAATTAATATATACTTTCTCCATACGTCCATCACTAAGTAGGTGGCATAAAATTCCCAAATAGGTGTACTTGACACAATGATAGGAAGGATTCATTCAGACAAATAATGGCAATGGGCAGCATAAAGGGAAAATGGATGCGCTCTCTACAATTTTAAAGCCTATAAATACATGTGTATTTTTTATTATAATTATTTCAATAATAAAGCATTTGTCGGTTTGTATGATACCAAGAATTTTAACTCTTGCATTTTAAGTGTTACAATAATTGTGAACGTAATTTTGCATCCCTATAATATCTAGACCGTGCGGATGCACGGGATGATGACTAGTGATTCTAATAACGTTTGGATACATACGTGTTGCTGACTAAGCATGCCAGCATGGCACGAGACTGACTAGACACGAAATATTGGCATGAACCTATGATAATAACAAGAAGGAAATCGTAACGTGAAGGTACGGCTTGATCGGGCGGTGGCATGTCCTCAATGGTCTGCTTTGTATCCCCATTGCAAGGTCTCACATATTATATCTTCCAGGTCAGACCACTACCCTCTATACATTCAGTTGTTGGGCAACCGGCCTAATGTTTCTTTTAGTAAACATATGATATGAATCATATTGGGAGCGGGAGAGTAAGGGATTGGATGAGCACATTAGAAATTGCTGGAATAAAAGTACGCAAGTAAGGGACCTTCAGGATGTGGCAAGTAATTTGGATAAATTAATGAAATCCCTGCATTCCCGGAGCAGGGTTCACATTGGTTATCTCCCCAAAAGACTTGACACTGCCTGCAAAAGATTGAATGTTGTGTTTAATAGAAGTGATAAGGCAGCTGTTTTGGAGATAAAGGAAACTCTTCTGGAGATGGACGAGCTTCTTATTAAGGAAGAAATCATGTGGAAGCAGAAGTCATGTATTGACAAAAGATATTGGGGGGGTCGTAATACAAGTTTTCTCGGGAGAAAGGCCTCGTGGAGAGCAAAGAAAAATAATATTTCTGCCCTCAAGAGGAATGATGGGTCTCTTACAGAGAATATGGAAGAAATCAAAGGTATCACTAATACGTTTTTCCAGCATCTGTATACATGTGACTCTAATGTTGACCCTTCTCGTATCATTTCAATTGTGAAACCTCTCGTAAATGATGATATGAATGCGGAGCTCTGCAAAACTTCTTCAGATGAATAGATTAGTAATGCCCCCTTCCAGATTGGTCCGCTAAAGGCTCGTAGCCCGGATGGTTTTCCGGCTAGATTTTTTCAGAGAAGTTGGGGATTAATAAAGGAGGATATTGTAAGAGCAGTCCAGCAGTTCTTTACCTCTGGTGTTATGCCCGATGGTATAAATGACACCACTATTGTTCTTATTCCTAAAGTGAAAAACCCCCAGTCCATCAAAGACTTTAGACAGATCAGCCTGTGCAATATCATCTATAAAATTATATCAAAGTGTCTGGTGAATAGGCTGAGACCTCTCTTGAATGGTATGATTTCTCCCACTCAGAGTGCCTTTTATCCCCGGCCGGTTAATTTCTGATAACGCGCTTATTGCTTTTGAATGTATTCACTCGCTGAGTACATTGAAAGATAAGCGTGGAGAGTTTTGCGCATACAAGTTGGACTTGGCAAAAGCATACGATCGTGTGACTGGCAATTTCTTAAAAGTATGCTTGGGGCTCTTGGTTTTGTGCCAACATGGATTAATTGGATTATGACTTGTGTTAATTCTGTGAAGTTTTCGGTGAGGTTTAACGGACAACTATTGGAACCTTTTTACCCATCATGTGGACTCAGGCAAGGGGGTCCTTTATCTCCTTATTTGTTTCTATTCGTGGCTGAGGCTCTCTCTTTGTTGTTGAAGAACGCTTGTGAGAAAGGTGCTCTTAAAGAGTTTAAGCTAAACAGACATGGGCCTAGTATATCTCACCTTTTATTTGCGGATGATAGCCTCCTCTTTATTAAGGGGTCCATTGACCAAGCCTTAACTGTTAAAACTATTTTGTCGGATTATGAGAAAGGAACCGATCAGCTTCTTAGTCTGGATAGGTGCCCCATTAAACTTGGTAAAAAGTGTAGTATGGAGGATCAGGTGTCCACGGTGGTTATTCTAAATATTACTGTTGAAGGTTTTGAGGATAAGTATCTTTGTCTACCAGTGCCAGAGGGTAGAATGAAGGTTGGGAAATTCCATCAATGATAAGGCTTTAAAAAGAGCGTCAGATAGGATTGAAAAGTATGATTCTAGTGGTATAAAGGAATCTCAAATCAAGGCTGTTCTGCAAGCGCTACCAGTTTATCATGGGACTTTTTAAATTTCAAGTCTCGTTATGTGAGGAGCTAGCTCAGATTATAAGAAACTTCTGGTGGGGAGACGAAGGGGATAGGAGGAAAACACACTGGTTAGCCTAGGACAAACTAACATAACCAAAAGGACAAGGAGGCATGGGGTTCCGTGACCTAAGGTTATTTAAACAAGCGCTCTTAGCTAAATAGGCCTAGTGTTTATTGGTGTACCCAGACTCGTTGTGTGCTAAGATTTTAAAAGCAAAGTATTATCCCAATGGTCATATCTTGGATACAGTATTCCCACAAGCCGCGTCCGTGAATTGGCAAGGTATCATGCATGGTCTGGAACTTTTAAAACAAGGGGTCATATGGAGAGTGGTCGATGGTAAAAATGTTAACATTTGAAGAGATAACTGGCTCCCAAGAAATTTGGGGCTAAAAATTATAGCTAAAAAGTTTCGAACTAGACTAAAGTGGGTGTCGGTATTATTTATGAGTGGGACGAGAAGATGGGATGAAAATTTGATTAGGCATTCTTTATTTCATCATGATGCCGAAGAGATCCTAAACATACACATTCAGTCTGTGGTAGAGGGTGATCTAGTTGCTTAACACTATGAGAAAAGTGATATGTTCTCTGTTAAAAGTGCGTACAGACTGGCCTTAAATCTCAAGGGCAACAGGGGCCGAGACATGAATAACTAGTGCTGCTGTTAATGAGGAAAGAAGATTGTGTGATGTTATTTGGAAGACTAAGGTTCCGCAAAAAATTAGAATTTTTGCTTGGAGAGCTGCGACCAACAGTTTGGCAGTTCAGGTGAATAGAGTAGCTCACCACAAAACGGTCTCCGTTCTGTGCACTATGTGGTGTTTAGGATGAAAATATTTTCCATGCCCTGGTGACCTGCCCTAAGGCGTGTGCTTTGCGTATCGCCTTGGGGGACGTGTGAAATATTCCGGGGAGGAGTTATTCAGATTTACGGGGCCGGACTGGCTTCTCATTCTGCTTGACCAATCGGGGTATCCGGTACGCGAGCAAGTGTTATTTATGTTCTAGAGAGCTTGGCATTTGAGGAACGATTTGATTTTTGGAAGAGGGAAAGAATCAGTGAGTGAATGCGTCTGTTATCTTCATGGAATTATTGGAAGACTTTCTCGACTTCCAACACTCATGTGCAAGTGGACCTAAGCACCAAAGGGAAGGGGGTGATGGGGAATGGGGAGAATTTTAGTCCGCGAGAAGAAAATGATCGTGCTGTTTGGAAGGCTCCGGAGCCGGAGTATATTAAGATAAATGCTGATGCTAGTGTGGAGAGCTTGAGATCCGCTAGCGTTGGGGTTGTCACAAAGAATCATCTGGGAGAAGTCCTGGTGTCTTCTTGGGATTTTATTCGAGTGTGCTCCGGAGCGGAGGAGGCGAAACTTCGTACGTGCCTCGCCGGGCTGTACATTGGTATTTCTCTTCACAAACCAATTATCTTGGAAACTTACTGCTCTTTGCTGCTTCTTTCCTAGCGAAGGAAAATGTTGACAGGTCGCCTTATGTGGATCTAAAAATGGAAGCGATCAGCGCCTCCAAGTTTATTGTTGATCTCAAGATTGTTAAGATTGATAGGCAGTCAAACAAGGCGGCTCATGAGATAGCTAAATTTAGTTTTGATAGCAGGTCTGATGGTTTACTGTGTAATTTTGTTCCGCCCTGCGTGGCTAACTATGTAATGAACGATTGTAAGACTCTTGTTATTTGATCAATATATGGGTGGAGTTTTTCACAAAAAAAAATTTGATAACACTGAAATGTTTATGCCCCTGATGCAACGCACCGTCAATTATATAGTATATATATGGTAGGAGTTTATGCCTAATTTTTTCAGATCACGTGTGTTGGTGATATCTTTGGGTAATCGGCTTGTGAGCTAAACACAACAGTCAAGTCGTTCGGCCGGCCTATGCCCATTTACCCAAGCGGAGTTTCAAAAGCTTGCCTTTGTTGTCGTCGCAGCCGATGTTAATGATAGTAAGTGTGTTCTTTGATTTTAAAAAATAACCTACAGCTTCGTACGTGCAAAGGTTGTAGGTAACGTCGAAGCTGTTTATCTTATCAACTTCCAACAAGGTAGGTTTTCGTGAGATCATGAACTTTTATAATTAGGCCCGCAGACAGAAAAAGAAAAAGAAAAAAGACGTAATAATGAAAGGTCGCCACACAAGTTCCCCTTGGTAGTAGGGATGAAAACGGAGTGAAAATGAAAAGAACTGAGTACTATCATATTTGTTTTCATATATTTTTGCAGAAACGGAAACGAATATAGAAACCCCGGGAATGAATACGAAAACAGATACTACCGAAAACAGACACGGAACAAATACAAAGCGGGCACGGAAAAAGAAGTGGGCATTGACCGGAACCTAAAAAACCCTTGAACCATAGAGAAATACACACAAAACACACACAAATTTAATGAATTGTTAACATGGCTACAAAATAATATTATTATGTTAGCAACTTAGCATAGTATTGTAGTAGTACTGCAATTGTGTATGGGGTCAAGCTGAGTACATGTGTGGTAGTAGAAGTTGGGCTCAAATGATCCATTCTACGAATTGTACAATTGTGTGTTGTTTGGTGGTTGGATTACAAAGCAGCCATAGGTCTATAGTAAAAATAGAAATTCCATATTCACGAAAACGAAAAGTTCCATTTCCACTGTTTTCGTTTCCGCATAAAAAAAATCACTTCCACTTCCGTTTGCAAATTTTCGTTTCCGTTTTCATATTTCCTCTTCGTTTCCATTTTTCCTACGGAAAACGGAAAGATTTCACTCCATTTTCATCCCTACTTGGTAGTGACATACGGGTTTTGCTACACCTACGTACATACTCATATGTAATTTACGTAAGGTCTCAGCGTCAATTTTTGATTGGATGAAATCAAGGGAGGGGCCCCACCCAGCTGAATTCACGCGGGATGGAGGAAGGTTACGTAGCAATATCGTAAGCACGTACGTAGGAGTAGGCTGCATGTGCTGGAGCTCTCTCTATATAAACACGGGTGCACGCCTGTGGACTACAACTCGAAAGAGGTCAAGATTCTATCGAGAGCAGTGGCCATGAAAATGGATCAGAAGATGATCATCGTGTCCTCGATCGTCGGCCCTCTCGGGGTGCTGAGTGCCATCCTAGGGTTTTCTGCCGAGGGCACAAAGCTCACCGTAGGATGCTAGCCGTCATATCTCCGTGATTTGTTCAACTGTAGTATAGTAGAACTACATATATATTTATTTTGCATTTTTTTACCGTGAAAGATTTGTGTGCTCTTCTTACTCTATGTCGTCCTTGTCCAAACTCTATGGGAGTATGATCTTCTTACTCTATGTATACACTGGCAGCGGTCGGACGTGTACCTGCATCAAGGGGTGTGCCTGTTCCCGCCCAACCCTGCACTGGGGCTGGGGGTGTGCGCGTCCATCTTCCTGGTCTTGGCCCAGACGACCTTCGCGGTCGGCAGCGGCTGCTGCGGATTCTACTACAACTCCAGCTCCGGCGCCGCCCCATCCCGGGTCGTCGGCGTCATCTGCGCCGTCTTCTCATGGTGAGTTGTCAACCCATCGTCTAACCCGACAAGCGATAGCTCGCGGGAGCACACTCGCGCCTGGTGACGAACCACTCCTTAGTCCTTACTAAAGCGTGCATGCAGGATCGCGGCCGTGTTCGCACTCGGCCTGCTGGTGATTGGCGCGGCGTGGAACGCCCCCGGGACGTGGGACTCGCCAGGGCTCGGGCTGTGCTACGTCCCCATGGGAGGCATCTTTGCCGGCGGCGCCGGGCTCACCCTCGTTGCCACAGCCCTCGCGCTCACCTCCTTCATAATCCTCCGCATAAAGTCTGCCGCCGCCACACCCATGGAAGACGAGCAGATTCCGGCAAGCGCCGCCGGGATCACGATGGCCCAGCCGCAGTTCCGGCAGCAGCCTCCCCAGGGGTAAACGCACGCGCGCCGTCTGATCAACCACGCATGATCGCTTTCATTCGTTCTGTATTCCGTGGTTTCCGACCCGTTACGTGTACTCTATCATCTCTACGGGATGGCTTTTGATCTTGTTTTACTTTGAGAATGCATCAGGAATGTTTTTTTACGTAAAAATGTTTGCTTACTGCTTTATGTTTGCAGTTGAGATTTTTTGTGTAATCTTGAGAATCACCAATGTGGCAACTAAGGGCCACCCTAAAGAACACGACGGCCCACCCTCAGGTGAGCTCGGTACGTGCTACAGTTTCACGGGCCATACCATCATCATCGTGCCAACGATCAGGATTAGCTTTGAGGGCGGGGCGAACCCGGACCCTGAGTTGGACCCTGGGTTGGAGCATATCCTCTACTTCAAGGATCGCGGGAACACCCTCTCTCACGTGTGCCGGCCCATGCATATGGCGTCGGCGCGTCGCGCTTATAGGCTCCTTGGCGCCAAGGAGGCTCCTTGTCGCGATGCAGGTGGCTTACGACCAATAGATGTTGAAAGAATGCTCATCAGCATGGGTGCATCGACACACACATCGCACGTTGGTGTCCCAGATGTTTGCTTCCTCTAAGTGAAGGTTGGTACGGCCCAATCATCATTTAAATGATAGTGGATCGAGGGCTTGTATATCCTATGCATCCGCCTGTCCTCAACCCTCCGATTCAAATCCCACGCGTGCCCTGAAAAGCATGACTAATTTGCACTTACACGCCCGCTGAGGCATGCAAGTCGTCGTATCTTTGCAGTAACGCCCAAAAGTTTCTTAATCTCAAACCGATCGATTCTTCATGTCAATGTCATATGCGACGAGCACACACGACAACGGGCTGGGCATCGATGACGGCAGCACAAAACACAACGCGGCGGCGGTCGACCACTAGACGACCATACAACACGGCGACCACTAAACGACGGGCATACAATCACGGCGGCCAGCGGCCCGGCGGAACGCCACACAACGCGGCGGCCTGGCGGACGGCCACACAACGCGGCGGCCAGCAGCCGGCCACATAACACGGCAGCCGGCAGTCAACAACTTCAAAAGGACTCGTGACATGCATGCAAGGTCACGTTCAACCTAGAGCTAATCAGATCCAACACATGCAAACTCACGTTCTACCTATATCTAATTCATCGCCGCCGCTGTGTATTAATTAAAGGGGGATTATTATTAGATGCTTTGTCTTACTTGCCTAGGCGGGCGTGTCTTTGCATATTGTGCACGCTTTTGATGTTGGGCGTTGGATTTGAATCGGAAGGCTCGGGACAGATGGACACACGGATACACAAAGCCCCTCAGATGCATAGGATATATGGAAATGGGATAAGTATATTTTTCGTCCTCGAACTCTAAACTGGAGAGTTTCCGTCCCTCAACTATCAAAACCGGATAGTTTTCGTCCCTCGTGCCGCTTCAGGCTGTTTTAGTCCGGGATGAATAGTAAATCAGTGAACAATAAAATCGAAAAAATAGAAATAAATAAATAAATAAAATCTGAAAATTTACAGCATCGAAGATAATCTGATGCGCAAGACCCGTGCAAAATTTCGTGGTGTTTCGACATTCAAGCAGCTCATGGCAAACAAAAAATTGTAAATATGTACGTCGGTGAACAGTAAACTAAAAAAAATCAAAAAAACATGAAACATTTTGGCATCAAAGATGCTCAGGTACGCAAGATGCATGCAAAATTTTCTGATCAAATGACATACGAGGAGCTCTAGCAAAAAAAAAATAAAAAATAGCGCACTTTAAAAAAAATCTGGGCCAAATTTTGTTTCTTTTTGTCATGAGTTCGTACAATAACCAAACATCACGAAAATTTTTACGCACGATGGGCACCCAAGCCTCTTTTATGCCAAAAAAATTCATACCACTTTGAATTTTTTTGCTATTTATTTTGAATTTACTGTTGACTGACGTACAAATTTATAGTTTTTTGTTTGCCACGAGCTGCTCGAATATCAAAACACCACAAAATTTTGCACGTGTCTTGCGCACCAAAGTATCTTCGATGCTCTAAAATTTCAGATTTTTTTTATTTTTGTTGCTATTTTTTCGATTTTACTGTTCACCCTGGACTGAAACCGTCCGAAGCGGCACGAGGGACGAAAACTATCTGGTTTTGATAGTTGAGGGACGAAAATTCTCCGATTTAGAGTTGAGAGACGATTTCTAAACTCTGGGAAGAGTTCAAGGACGAAAATATACTTATGCCTAGGGAAAATGCATCTTACTACCGGGTGTAGCTACACCCATTTCTCATATACTACCATGTGGTAGTATATATAGTACTTTATCATTTTTGGTATGTTCATATACTATATTTAAGATACTCCAAAGCGAGTTATGTGAAAGAATTGCACGTGAGCCTATGTTTTTATCATATTTGTGAAAATACGTACATATTTATACGTAAAAAGAAGTATGCTAAAAATATACTACATACTACCTGAAAATAGTATATATACTACCTAAATATTATTACATACTACATACTACGCATTCATACACTGCGGTATGGTAGATACTACCTAGAACGTACAAAATAATATATATATATATATGTGGAAATGGGATAAGTATATTTTTCGTCCTCGAACTCTAAACTGGAGAGTTTCCGTCCCTCATACGTCAATCCACGTCAATCCACATCATCGAGATTAATTTAGCCATTAGATTTTAAATTTAATGGTCTAGATCTATTAATAGATGATACCTTATTTTCTTTAAAAAGAAACACCACGTACATAAAGTGGAGAAAATTCACATGTACAGGAAAGGAAGTCCTCACACGTAAGTTAAAAAGGAAGAAAAGAAGTTCTGACCACCCACGATACACATGTTTAAAAAAATACCCTTCGTTTAAGCGTGCAAAAAAATAAAATCCACACGTATAGTATAGAAAAATAAGTGCCCGGCAACCATGTATGCACACCCTAAAAGCACACCCATGTACGCACGTCTTTAAAAAAATCCATCCCAAAAGCACGCACACAAAAATATCAGCGTGCCTGTCTTCTATTTTTCTTAGTTGACCGTGCCTTCTCTCATGTTCGAAAAAAAGGCACGTAAAATAAAGTACTCGAGCTCCATTAAAAGAAGGCCCGCATCGCATGTTCCAGAAAAAATTAAAAAGCCCTTGCATGTTTCCTTGAAAAAAATACTGACAAATAGAAATAAAGAATCTTCAAGCCTCACGTTAAAAAAAGAGAGTCTATACATAAATTTTTTCTGTGCAGTACAGACGCAGACATGAGTCTATATATAAATGAGAAGGAAATTTCAATTTCATAAAAAAAAGACCAGTTAAGATAAAATAAATATGAGGCAAAAAAAATCTCTCTGTAACGCCTCTCAAATATCACCACCGGAAAGATCATTAATTTAGTAAGTGAAATGGCCATATTATAATCCGACTATGAAAATATGTGAAAATTGGCCGACACCGAAAAATCTTATATGAACAAAAACCTTTTAATAATATAAATTAAAGTAATGTCATTGTTTTTTGTGCGAGGGGCTGGCAAGCTAGACTTTGGAGTATACAAGCTTTTTCTTTTATTATGAAATACTCGGCTGTTTAATTTGATACTAGACATGTAAGTATATCATTGTTTTTTACAAGTTCGTTGAGGAGCACTACCAAATCTATTAGGAAGAAATACAGATTATGTAAATTATTAAGTAGCATTGTAGTAGTGGAAATACATATATGTCTACCGAAACAAAGCAATATGTGCTTAGCCAGTGGAATCCAAACCAAATGACATACATATCCACCTACACAGTAGTCATTGGAATTATCATTCAAGAACACTTGGTACCACTTCTAAAAATTTAGTTTATTTAATACATAATTTTTGAAAAACAAATGTTGGCCCATGCCGCATAAGCCTATGAGTCTTCCAATTTTGTTGACCAGTGAGTGTGTGTATGCACGTTTGTCTCAACTTTTGTTGAGCTATGTTATACTCCCTCCGTTCCTAAATAATTGTCTTTCTAGCCATCTCAAATAGACTACAACATACGGATGTATATAGACATGTTTTAGAGTGTAGGTTCATTCATTTTGCTCCGTATGTAGTCACTTGTTGAAATCTCTAGAAAGACAATTATTTAGGAACGGAGGGAGTATAAGCTACCATGTGGATCCAATAAATACTATTTTCCAAATCAAGAAGAGTTGTATCTCGCCATAAGGATCAAATTAATATATACTTTCTCCATACGTCCATCACTAAGTAGGTGGCATAAAATTCCCAAATAGGTGTACTTGACACAATGATAGGAAGGATTCATTCAGACAAATAATGGCAATGGGCAGCATAAAGGGAAAATGGATGCGCTCTCTACAATTTTAAAGCCTATAAATACATGTGTATTTTTTATTATAATTATTTCAATAATAAAGCATTTGTCGGTTTGTATGATACCAAGAATTTTAACTCTTGCATTTTAAGTGTTACAATAATTGTGAACGTAATTTTGCATCCCTATAATATCTAGACCGTGCGGATGCACGGGATGATGACTAGTGATTCTAATAACGTTTGGATACATACGTGTTGCTGACTAAGCATGCCAGCATGGCACGAGACTGACTAGACACGAAATATTGGCATGAACCTATGATAATAACAAGAAGGAAATCGTAACGTGAAGGTACGGCTTGATCGGGCGGTGGCATGTCCTCAATGGTCTGCTTTGTATCCCCATTGCAAGGTCTCACATATTATATCTTCCAGGTCAGACCACTACCCTCTATACATTCAGTTGTTGGGCAACCGGCCTAATGTTTCTTTTAGTAAACATATGATATGAATCATATTGGGAGCGGGAGAGTAAGGGATTGGATGAGCACATTAGAAATTGCTGGAATAAAAGTACGCAAGTAAGGGACCTTCAGGATGTGGCAAGTAATTTGGATAAATTAATGAAATCCCTGCATTCCCGGAGCAGGGTTCACATTGGTTATCTCCCCAAAAGACTTGACACTGCCTGCAAAAGATTGAATGTTGTGTTTAATAGAAGTGATAAGGCAGCTGTTTTGGAGATAAAGGAAACTCTTCTGGAGATGGACGAGCTTCTTATTAAGGAAGAAATCATGTGGAAGCAGAAGTCATGTATTGACAAAAGATATTGGGGGGGTCGTAATACAAGTTTTCTCGGGAGAAAGGCCTCGTGGAGAGCAAAGAAAAATAATATTTCTGCCCTCAAGAGGAATGATGGGTCTCTTACAGAGAATATGGAAGAAATCAAAGGTATCACTAATACGTTTTTCCAGCATCTGTATACATGTGACTCTAATGTTGACCCTTCTCGTATCATTTCAATTGTGAAACCTCTCGTAAATGATGATATGAATGCGGAGCTCTGCAAAACTTCTTCAGATGAATAGATTAGTAATGCCCCCTTCCAGATTGGTCCGCTAAAGGCTCGTAGCCCGGATGGTTTTCCGGCTAGATTTTTTCAGAGAAGTTGGGGATTAATAAAGGAGGATATTGTAAGAGCAGTCCAGCAGTTCTTTACCTCTGGTGTTATGCCCGATGGTATAAATGACACCACTATTGTTCTTATTCCTAAAGTGAAAAACCCCCAGTCCATCAAAGACTTTAGACAGATCAGCCTGTGCAATATCATCTATAAAATTATATCAAAGTGTCTGGTGAATAGGCTGAGACCTCTCTTGAATGGTATGATTTCTCCCACTCAGAGTGCCTTTTATCCCCGGCCGGTTAATTTCTGATAACGCGCTTATTGCTTTTGAATGTATTCACTCGCTGAGTACATTGAAAGATAAGCGTGGAGAGTTTTGCGCATACAAGTTGGACTTGGCAAAAGCATACGATCGTGTGACTGGCAATTTCTTAAAAGTATGCTTGGGGCTCTTGGTTTTGTGCCAACATGGATTAATTGGATTATGACTTGTGTTAATTCTGTGAAGTTTTCGGTGAGGTTTAACGGACAACTATTGGAACCTTTTTACCCATCATGTGGACTCAGGCAAGGGGGTCCTTTATCTCCTTATTTGTTTCTATTCGTGGCTGAGGCTCTCTCTTTGTTGTTGAAGAACGCTTGTGAGAAAGGTGCTCTTAAAGAGTTTAAGCTAAACAGACATGGGCCTAGTATATCTCACCTTTTATTTGCGGATGATAGCCTCCTCTTTATTAAGGGGTCCATTGACCAAGCCTTAACTGTTAAAACTATTTTGTCGGATTATGAGAAAGGAACCGATCAGCTTCTTAGTCTGGATAGGTGCCCCATTAAACTTGGTAAAAAGTGTAGTATGGAGGATCAGGTGTCCACGGTGGTTATTCTAAATATTACTGTTGAAGGTTTTGAGGATAAGTATCTTTGTCTACCAGTGCCAGAGGGTAGAATGAAGGTTGGGAAATTCCATCAATGATAAGGCTTTAAAAAGAGCGTCAGATAGGATTGAAAAGTATGATTCTAGTGGTATAAAGGAATCTCAAATCAAGGCTGTTCTGCAAGCGCTACCAGTTTATCATGGGACTTTTTAAATTTCAAGTCTCGTTATGTGAGGAGCTAGCTCAGATTATAAGAAACTTCTGGTGGGGAGACGAAGGGGATAGGAGGAAAACACACTGGTTAGCCTAGGACAAACTAACATAACCAAAAGGACAAGGAGGCATGGGGTTCCGTGACCTAAGGTTATTTAAACAAGCGCTCTTAGCTAAATAGGCCTAGTGTTTATTGGTGTACCCAGACTCGTTGTGTGCTAAGATTTTAAAAGCAAAGTATTATCCCAATGGTCATATCTTGGATACAGTATTCCCACAAGCCGCGTCCGTGAATTGGCAAGGTATCATGCATGGTCTGGAACTTTTAAAACAAGGGGTCATATGGAGAGTGGTCGATGGTAAAAATGTTAACATTTGAAGAGATAACTGGCTCCCAAGAAATTTGGGGCTAAAAATTATAGCTAAAAAGTTTCGAACTAGACTAAAGTGGGTGTCGGTATTATTTATGAGTGGGACGAGAAGATGGGATGAAAATTTGATTAGGCATTCTTTATTTCATCATGATGCCGAAGAGATCCTAAACATACACATTCAGTCTATGGTAGAGGGTGATCTAGTTGCTTAACACTATGAGAAAAGTGATATGTTCTCTGTTAAAAGTGCGTACAGACTGGCCTTAAATCTCAAGGGCAACAGGGGCCGAGACATGAATAACTAGTGCTGCTGTTAATGAGGAAAGAAGATTGTGTGATGTTATTTGGAAGACTAAGGTTCCGCAAAAAATTAGAATTTTTGCTTGGAGAGCTGCGACCAACAGTTTGGCAGTTCAGGTGAATAGAGTAGCTCACCACAAAACGGTCTCCGTTCTGTGCACTATGTGGTGTTTAGGATGAAAATATTTTCCATGCCCTGGTGACCTGCCCTAAGGCGTGTGCTTTGCGTATCGCCTTGGGGGACGTGTGAAATATTCCGGGGAGGAGTTATTCAGATTTACGGGGCCGGACTGGCTTCTCATTCTGCTTGACCAATCGGGGTATCCGGTACGCGAGCAAGTGTTATTTATGTTCTAGAGAGCTTGGCATTTGAGGAACGATTTGATTTTTGGAAGAGGGAAAGAATCAGTGAGTGAATGCGTCTGTTATCTTCATGGAATTATTGGAAGACTTTCTCGACTTCCAACACTCATGTGCAAGTGGACCTAAGCACCAAAGGGAAGGGGGTGATGGGGAATGGGGAGAATTTTAGTCCGCGAGAAGAAAATGATCGTGCTGTTTGGAAGGCTCCGGAGCCGGAGTATATTAAGATAAATGCTGATGCTAGTGTGGAGAGCTTGAGATCCGCTAGCGTTGGGGTTGTCACAAAGAATCATCTGGGAGAAGTCCTGGTGTCTTCTTGGGATTTTATTCGAGTGTGCTCCGGAGCGGAGGAGGCGAAACTTCGTACGTGCCTCGCCGGGCTGTACATTGGTATTTCTCTTCACAAACCAATTATCTTGGAAACTTACTGCTCTTTGCTGCTTCTTTCCTAGCGAAGGAAAATGTTGACAGGTCGCCTTATGTGGATCTAAAAATGGAAGCGATCAGCGCCTCCAAGTTTATTGTTGATCTCAAGATTGTTAAGATTGATAGGCAGTCAAACAAGGCGGCTCATGAGATAGCTAAATTTAGTTTTGATAGCAGGTCTGATGGTTTACTGTGTAATTTTGTTCCGCCCTGCGTGGCTAACTATGTAATGAACGATTGTAAGACTCTTGTTATTTGATCAATATATGGGTGGAGTTTTTCACAAAAAAAAATTTGATAACACTGAAATGTTTATGCCCCTGATGCAACGCACCGTCAATTATATAGTATATATATGGTAGGAGTTTATGCCTAATTTTTTCAGATCACGTGTGTTGGTGATATCTTTGGGTAATCGGCTTGTGAGCTAAACACAACAGTCAAGTCGTTCGGCCGGCCTATGCCCATTTACCCAAGCGGAGTTTCAAAAGCTTGCCTTTGTTGTCGTCGCAGCCGATGTTAATGATAGTAAGTGTGTTCTTTGATTTTAAAAAATAACCTACAGCTTCGTACGTGCAAAGGTTGTAGGTAACGTCGAAGCTGTTTATCTTATCAACTTCCAACAAGGTAGGTTTTCGTGAGATCATGAACTTTTATAATTAGGCCCGCAGACAGAAAAAGAAAAAGAAAAAAGACGTAATAATGAAAGGTCGCCACACAAGTTCCCCTTGGTAGTAGGGATGAAAACGGAGTGAAAATGAAAAGAACTGAGTACTATCATATTTGTTTTCATATATTTTTGCAGAAACGGAAACGAATATAGAAACCCCGGGAATGAATACGAAAACAGATACTACCGAAAACAGACACGGAACAAATACAAAGCGGGCACGGAAAAAGAAGTGGGCATTGACCGGAACCTAAAAAACCCTTGAACCATAGAGAAATACACACAAAACACACACAAATTTAATGAATTGTTAACATGGCTACAAAATAATATTATTATGTTAGCAACTTAGCATAGTATTGTAGTAGTACTGCAATTGTGTATGGGGTCAAGCTGAGTACATGTGTGGTAGTAGAAGTTGGGCTCAAATGATCCATTCTACGAATTGTACAATTGTGTGTTGTTTGGTGGTTGGATTACAAAGCAGCCATAGGTCTATAGTAAAAATAGAAATTCCATATTCACGAAAACGAAAAGTTCCATTTCCACTGTTTTCGTTTCCGCATAAAAAAAATCACTTCCACTTCCGTTTGCAAATTTCCGTTTCCGTTTTCATATTTCCTCTTCGTTTCCATTTTTCCTACGGAAAACGGAAAGATTTCACTCCATTTTCATCCCTACTTGGTAGTGACATACGGGTTTTGCTACACCTACGTACATACTCATATGTAATTTACGTAAGGTCTCAGCGTCAATTTTTGATTGGATGAAATCAAGGGAGGGGCCCCACCCAGCTGAATTCACGCGGGATGGAGGAAGGTTACGTAGCAATATCGTAAGCACGTACGTAGGAGTAGGCTGCATGTGCTGGAGCTCTCTCTATATAAACACGGGTGCACGCCTGTGGACTACAACTCGAAAGAGGTCAAGATTCTATCGAGAGCAGTGGCCATGAAAATGGATCAGAAGATGATCATCGTGTCCTCGATCGTCGGCCCTCTCGGGGTGCTGAGTGCCATCCTAGGGTTTTCTGCCGAGGGCACAAAGCTCACCGTAGGATGCTAGCCGTCATATCTCCGTGATTTGTTCAACTGTAGTATAGTAGAACTACATATATATTTATTTTGCATTTTTTTACCGTGAAAGATTTGTGTGCTCTTCTTACTCTATGTCGTCCTTGTCCAAACTCTATGGGAGTATGATCTTCTTACTCTATGTATACACTGGCAGCGGTCGGACGTGTACCTGCATCAAGGGGTGTGCCTGTTCCCGCCCAACCCTGCACTGGGGCTGGGGGTGTGCGCGTCCATCTTCCTGGTCTTGGCCCAGACGACCTTCGCGGTCGGCAGCGGCTGCTGCGGATTCTACTACAACTCCAGCTCCGGCGCCGCCCCATCCCGGGTCGTCGGCGTCATCTGCGCCGTCTTCTCATGGTGAGTTGTCAACCCATCGTCTAACCCGACAAGCGATAGCTCGCGGGAGCACACTCGCGCCTGGTGACGAACCACTCCTTAGTCCTTACTAAAGCGTGCATGCAGGATCGCGGCCGTGTTCGCACTCGGCCTGCTGGTGATTGGCGCGGCGTGGAACGCCCCCGGGACGTGGGACTCGCCAGGGCTCGGGCTGTGCTACGTCCCCATGGGAGGCATCTTTGCCGGCGGCGCCGGGCTCACCCTCGTTGCCACAGCCCTCGCGCTCACCTCCTTCATAATCCTCCGCATAAAGTCTGCCGCCGCCACACCCATGGAAGACGAGCAGATTCCGGCAAGCGCCGCCGGGATCACGATGGCCCAGCCGCAGTTCCGGCAGCAGCCTCCCCAGGGGTAAACGCACGCGCGCCGTCTGATCAACCACGCATGATCGCTTTCATTCGTTCTGTATTCCGTGGTTTCCGACCCGTTACGTGTACTCTATCATCTCTACGGGATGGCTTTTGATCTTGTTTTACTTTGAGAATGCATCAGGAATGTTTTTTTACGTAAAAATGTTTGCTTACTGCTTTATGTTTGCAGTTGAGATTTTTTGTGTAATCTTGAGAATCACCAATGTGGCAACTAAGGGCCACCCTAAAGAACACGACGGCCCACCCTCAGGTGAGCTCGGTACGTGCTACAGTTTCACGGGCCATACCATCATCATCGTGCCAACGATCAGGATTAGCTTTGAGGGCGGGGCGAACCCGGACCCTGAGTTGGACCCTGGGTTGGAGCATATCCTCTACTTCAAGGATCGCGGGAACACCCTCTCTCACGTGTGCCGGCCCATGCATATGGCGTCGGCGCGTCGCGCTTATAGGCTCCTTGGCGCCAAGGAGGCTCCTTGTCGCGATGCAGGTGGCTTACGACCAATAGATGTTGAAAGAATGCTCATCAGCATGGGTGCATCGACACACACATCGCACGTTGGTGTCCCAGATGTTTGCTTCCTCTAAGTGAAGGTTGGTACGGCCCAATCATCATTTAAATGATAGTGGATCGAGGGCTTGTATATCCTATGCATCCGCCTGTCCTCAACCCTCCGATTCAAATCCCACGCGTGCCCTGAAAAGCATGACTAATTTGCACTTACACGCCCGCTGAGGCATGCAAGTCGTCGTATCTTTGCAGTAACGCCCAAAAGTTTCTTAATCTCAAACCGATCGATTCTTCATGTCAATGTCATATGCGACGAGCACACACGACAACGGGCTGGGCATCGATGACGGCAGCACAAAACACAACGCGGCGGCGGTCGACCACTAGACGACCATACAACACGGCGACCACTAAACGACGGGCATACAATCACGGCGGCCAGCGGCCCGGCGGAACGCCACACAACGCGGCGGCCTGGCGGACGGCCACACAACGCGGCGGCCAGCAGCCGGCCACATAACACGGCAGCCGGCAGTCAACAACTTCAAAAGGACTCGTGACATGCATGCAAGGTCACGTTCAACCTAGAGCTAATCAGATCCAACACATGCAAACTCACGTTCTACCTATATCTAATTCATCGCCGCCGCTGTGTATTAATTAAAGGGGGATTATTATTAGATGCTTTGTCTTACTTGCCTAGGCGGGCGTGTCTTTGCATATTGTGCACGCTTTTGATGTTGGGCGTTGGATTTGAATCGGAAGGCTCGGGACAGATGGACACACGGATACACAAAGCCCCTCAGATGCATAGGATATATGGAAATGGGATAAGTATATTTTTCGTCCTCGAACTCTAAACTGGAGAGTTTCCGTCCCTCAACTATCAAAACCGGATAGTTTTCGTCCCTCGTGCCGCTTCAGGCTGTTTTAGTCCGGGATGAATAGTAAATCAGTGAACAATAAAATCGAAAAAATAGAAATAAATAAATAAATAAAATCTGAAAATTTACAGCATCGAAGATAATCTGATGCGCAAGACCCGTGCAAAATTTCGTGGTGTTTCGACATTCAAGCAGCTCATGGCAAACAAAAAATTGTAAATATGTACGTCGGTAAACAGTAAACTAAAAAAAATCAAAAAAACATGAAACATGGCCCAGCCGCAGTTCCGGCAGCAGCCTCCCCAGGGGTAAACGCACGCGCGCCGTCTGATCAACCACGCATGCATGATCGCTTTCATTCGTTCTGTATTCCGTGGTTTCCGTCCGGTTACGTGTACTCTATATCTATGGGATGGCTTTTGATCTTGTTTTACTTTGAGAATGCATCCGGAATGTTTTTCTTAAACAAAAATGTTTGCTTACTGCTTTATGTTTGCAGTTGAGATTTTTTGTGTAATCTTGAGAATCACCAATGTGGCAACTAAGGGCCACCCTAAAGAACACAACGGCCCGCCCTCAGGTGAGCTCGATACGTGCTACAATTTCACGGGCCATACCATCGTCATCGTGCCAACGATCAGGCTTAGCTTTGAGGGCGGGGCGAACCCGGACCATGGGTTGGAGCATATGCTCTACTTCAAGGACCGCGGGAACACCCTCTCCCAGGTGTGCCGGCCCATGCATATGGCGCCGGCGCGTCGCGCTTATAGGCTCCTTGGCGCCAAGGAGGCTACCTGTCACGATGCAGGTGGGTTTTTTTCTTAGGGAAAGTACATGCATTAATTAACCAAAGCTCGGAATATCATCCGAGATAACATCCAGAATACAATCAGGGGGCGAGCTACGCCACACATGGCACCGCTCCTCACCCACTGCAACTTTTGCCAGCTTATGAGCAGCGGCATTTGCAGAACGATTAAGCCAAGACACTCTAAAGTTACGAACCCACGCAGGGTATCCTTGATCGCCTCCACCCAGGGCCCGACAGGGGAGAGGTTCTTTGCTTGATTCTGAAGCATGTGCACCACCCCCTTGCAGTCCAGCTCGACATGGATTCTTTGCACATTGCAAGCTTTGGCAACCTCCAACATTTTGGCACAAGCTAGGAATTCCGTAGTCTCCGTGTCGGACACGCTTGGGAAGAAGTGACAGGCACCTGCAATAAAGCCACCATTATGATCGCGCAGGACGAGTCCACTACCGCGATTGGACCGGTTCCGAGCCACTACCCCATCAGAGTTCGCCTTCGTCCAGCCTTCCTTCGGAGGTGACCAACAATCTGTAGTCCTAGGTGCTGGAGCATGATCCGCCACCGTCGCATGAGCCGTCGTCCACTCTTGCATGCAGGAGAGCACCTTGGCAGCCACATCCTGGGGCGATGCAATCTGGATACCATCCCTCGCCTCATTCCTAGCAAGCCAGAGCCCATAAGTGGCCTGGGCCATGATCGAGCGCTCACCTGCCGGCACATCCGAGAGCCATTCCAACAGCCTGCGAGCCGTAGCGCCATGGGACTCCAGGTGGGGAGGGGGGCTGGCACTTCAGTTTGAACTTGCGCCTGCAGCTCACGCCAGACCTGAACTGAGTGTTGACAGCGCCAAAACCGGTGCAGGATAGTCTCCTCCCATCCACATACAGAGCAGAACACGCCAGGCTTGATCCGACGACGATGAAGCTCCGCTCCAACAGCCGGGCCATTGCGGATGAGATGCCAAAGGTGAATCTTCGTCTTGTTCGGGGCGTCAGTATCCCAAAGAGCCATGAAACCTCGGTGCTTATGGAGTGAGCTTGATCCCTCAGGCCGGCCCCCACGCGCCTTCTTCATGTCCATCTTCAGATGGTAAGCAGAGCGGACAGTAAAATCTCCATTCTTGGTATGGTTCCAGGCCAAGAAGTCATCCACACCGGGGCCTCCAATGGCAACATGCTTGATGTCCTTAGCGTCGTCAGCAGAGAACATGGCTTCGACTTTTGACACATCGCAGCTCATACCATCCGGTGTCAACAGATCAGCAACTCTGGAGATGCCCGGGATGGATACCTGGCCCAGTGGCCGAGGACACCCAATCCTCGGGATCCAATTACTGTGGTGAACGTTGATGCTTGAGCCATCTCCAATACACCAGATCGAAAACTCCTGAAGCAGATCACGGCCATGGATGATACTCCTGAATGTGTAGGAGCAGGATGATGGGCAAGAAGCATTCATAATCGAGCAATCTTTGAAGTATCTGGCTTTCAGGACTCTAGCACACAGAGAGTTTGGAAATTGGAGAATCCGCCACGCTTGCTTGGCTAGGAGAGCTTGGTTAAAGGCCTCGGGGTCCCTAAATCCTAAACCACCTCTCTCTTCGAAGCACACATTTTCTCCCATGATATCCAGTGCACTTTCCTTTCCCCATCAGTTGCTCCCCACCAGAATTTAGACTAGATAGAAGTCAGGTTCCAGCACATTTTCTTGGTGAGTTGGAAGCAACTCATGGTGAAGGTGGGGATCCCTTGTAGATTAGACTTGAGAAGAACTTCCCTAGCCGCCTTGGACAGACCTTGCCCTTTCCAGCCCCCTGATTTGCCTTTGGAGCTCTCGACAACATACTTGAAGGTGCCATCTTTCGATCGTCCCACCTGTTGGGGTAAACCGAGATACTTCTCAGAAAGAGCTTCAGAGGAAATGCCAATAACAGATTTGAGCTCAGCTTTGTTCTCATCGGTGCAACCCTTTCCAAAGAATATTGACGATTTTTGGAGGTTCACCCTTTGACCCGAGGCAGCCTCGTACTTCTCCAAGATGCCTTTCAAAGTTTCCATATTGGCTCTAGACCCCTCCAGGATGATGATGATGTCGTCAGCGAAGAGCAGGTGCTTCACATGCGGGCCAGTGCCCCCAAATGATACACCCCTAAATGACTGATCCTCCTGGGCCGCTCTAAGCAGAGCCGAGAAGCCCTCAATGCAGAAGAGAAAGAGGTAAGAGGATATGGGACATCCTTGCCTCAGGCCACGGGAGGGGTTAAATTTTCTTGAGAGGCCACCATTTAGCTTTACAGAAAAGGATGCGGTAGTAACAAATCTCATCACCATTTGGATCCACCAATCATCAAAACCGAAGCGGTGCAGCATTTGCTCTAAAAACGACCACTCTACCCGGTCGTAAGCCTTCATCATATCAAGCTTGACAGCACACAAAATTTTCTTTCTCTTCCTCTTACGGATAGCATGCACACACTCGTAAGCAACAAGAACATTATCAGTGATTAGGTGGCCTAGGACAAAAGCACTTTGTTCCTCCGAGATGAGGATCGGAAGGATATCTTTCAGCCTATTGGCAAGAACCTTGGAAGCGATTTTGTACAACACGTTACATAGGCTGATTGGGCGGAACTGCGAAAGCAACTCCGGTGAGTTAACTTTTGGAATCATAACAAGCACTGTGGCATTAAAAGAGTCAGGAGCTGGTGCTCCCCTCAGAAAATCGCGCACTGCAGTACAAATATCATCTTTTAGCAACGGCCAGTGCCGCTGGTAGAAGAGGGTAGGGAGGCCGTCCGGCCCTGACGACTTTGCTGGACCCATCTGGAAAAGTGCAGTTTCAATTTCCTCGTTCGTGATCTCCGCAGTGAGCCGGAGGTTCATCCCGTCGCATACACATGGCACAATTTTGTCCAAGAGCTCATCAACCCCCGTCGAGCCCTCCGAAGAGAACAGCTTCTCATAAAATGATGCAGCCAACTCCCGCATCTCCTCATCCACAGAGCACTTGGATCCATCCTCTCTCTGCAGTGCCCAAATGGTGTTCTTCCTCTTGCGATGTGAGGCGCGATTCTGGAAATATTTTGTGTTCTGGTCGCCCGCCTGCAGCCAGTCGATTCAAGAACGATGTCGGTAGAAGACTTCTTCCCTCTCGAAAACCTCCCGCAGCTGAGCTTCGAGGTCTTTCATCTCATGCGAATACCCAGTGGTTTGCGCACGGATTTTGGCGTCGACAAGTTGAGCCTTGAGACTCTTGATCTGCCTCCTGATCGACCCAAAAACTTCCCTAGCCCATTGCTGCATGCCGCAAGTCGTACGGGCTAGTTGTTGGCAGACCCCCGCGAGGTCACGACCACCACAATCCGCATCGGCCCAGGCTTGGATTTCCCACCAACTGATCGGAGCGGAACAGGGCTTCATTGAAATCACCCGCACACAACCACGGCAAGTTGTCTTGTGCCCTCAGGAACCTTATAGCATCCCAAGATTTTTTTCGTAGCACCGTCCGCGGCTCCCCATAGAAACCAGTGAATCTATAGGGTGTTCCCTCATGGACAATCTCGGCATCAATGAAATATTGGCACCACGGCCTAATCGAAACAGCCACATTATCCCGCCACCAAAGAGCCAAGCCACCACTTAGTCCTTGGCAGTCCACAACCACTCCCGATCGAAAACCAAGCCTCCACTTTAGCCTTTCCTTAGCCCTAGCCGTCTTCTTGGTCTCCGAAAGGAATACCACCGCTGGGTTGTGGGACCGTATCAGGTCACGAAGTTCGCGAACTGTCGAGTCCAACCCCAATCCTCGACAGTTCCAGGCTAGAAAATTCATGGCTCTTGGCGACCCCAGGAGCCGAGGTCCGCCGCTAGATAGTTCTTGTCAGAGATGCGATCAAATACGGATCCAGTTTTCTGCCTTGTCTCGCGAATGAAGGTCTCTTGGTCTTCCTGCCTGCTCGAGCTGCCCTTTGCTACCCAAATCTGCTTGGGGCCTCTCTTGCGGTCATGCCTGTCAAACCTAGGAGGTTGATCATAATGTGGAGCATGGTCAGCATCGCTGCGGGGTCTTCTTTTGTAGGTACCTCTTCGCCTCCCAAGATCAACATGCATAACGGGTTCCCCCAGTGGGTATACCGGATCCGTGCCCCCCTGCATGGCGCCTACTGGATGAGCCCTCGGCTTCCTTGCCTCTCCGGCCCCAATCAGCTTCCCTAGCGCTCACCCGGTGGTGAGGCTGTCTTTCTTCCATCAGCTTGCTTCGCAGAGCTGTCTCCATGCGCTGCTCTAGATTGTCGTGAAGATCCCTCTCCTTAGCCTGAGCATGCCTATCAGCTTGGTGCCCACTAGCAGAGCCAACAAACTAGGAATTCAGATTTCTCTTGGTGGGCATGTCCCTGAGTCTTGGTTGATTGTCTCGCGAGCGAGATACGGCATCAATGTGGGTACTGCTGAGACTGTTGCTGCTGCTACCCGCCATACTGGCAGAACCCTCTGTACCAGGGTTATTGCGGCCTGGGGATGCACGAAGCCAACCCCCCTCCCCCCACTGAGAAGAGGAATCCACCGGCGGCTCACAGATCCCTCCATTGTGAACGAGGCGGCCACATTCAAAGGAGAAATGGGGAATCTTCTCATAATGAAAATCAAACCAAGTCTTCTCCACATCCTCTTTGGACTTTCTCAGATAGAAGCCATGAACTAGTGGATCATAGACAGAGATCTTTGCTCTAACTCTCAGTTGTTCACCCCTAGCTAGACCATCTTTATCAGCATCTACCCTTACAACTTCTCCAAGCCAGTTCCCGAGGGCCCTGCTGAAGGTCTCGGTTCTTTTGTCAGGAGGTAGATCCGAGATTCTTACCCAAACGTCGATCTTGTCAAATACCATCTCTGACGGGCGGATGCTTCCTTCGTAGTCCTTCATGATGAAGACGCTGAAGTCAAATTGCCACGGGCCATTACTCATTACCTAGTTCAGTCTCGTTACTGGCAAGTCTCTTTACTCGTTCCGTAATACTTCATCCCACAACTAACTCATTAGTTACAATGCTGGCAAGGCTTATAGTGATTAGCATTACCGAGAGGGCCCAGAGATACCTCTCCGAAATACGGAGTGACAAATCCTAATCTCGATCTATGCCAACCCAACAAACACCTTCGGAGACACCTGTAGAGCACCTTTATAATCACCCTTTTACATTTTGACGTTTGGTAGCACACTAAGTGTTCCTCCGGTATTCGGGAGTTGCATAATCTCATAGTCTAAGGAACATGTATAAGTCAGGAAGAAAGCAGTAGCAATGAAACTGTAACGATCATAATGCTAAGCTAACGGATGGGTCATGTCCATCACATCATTCTCCTAATGATGTGATCCCGTTCATCAAATGACAACACATGTCTATGGTTTAGAAAACATAACCATCTTTGGTTAACGAGCTAGTCAAGTAGAGGCATACTAGGGACAATATGTTTTGTCTATGTATTCACACATGTACTAAGTTTCCGATTAATACAATTCTAGCATTAATAATAAACATTTATCATGAAATGAGGAAATAAATAATAACTTTACTATTGCCTCTAGGGCATATTTCCTTCAGATCTTTGATAAGGCAATGGCAGTTTGGCTCGCGGAGGAGTTGCCCCTCCTAGTGGGCAAGCACCAAAGCGCGTTTGTGAAGGGACGATCATTGCATGATAATTTCATGCTGGTGCAGTGTATGGCTTGGAGATTACATGCATTGAAGGAGCCCACGGTAATGCTCAAGTTGGACATATCAAAAGCTTTCGACTTGGTTCAGTGGTCGATGTTTCTACTTGATGTTTTGGAACACATGGGGTTCGGCCGGCGATGGATCTCTTGGATTTGTGGGCTACCGACAAGCTCGTCCACCCACATTATGGTTAATGGCATTCCGGCCAAGCCAATCTTAAGTTGTCGTGGGTTTCGGCAAGGGGGCATGTTATCGCCTATGTTGTTCATCCTCATCATGGAACTGCTTCAGAAGCTCTTTGAGAAGGCAGGGACATATAGCATTCTTGCGCCTCTGGCCACGTGTGGGATGGAGCAGAGAATGTCCATTTTTGTGGATATGATGTGATGATTTTCCTGAAGCCGCAGGTTGCAGACGTAGTAGGGTGTGAAATCATGCTCCAGACTTTCGGTATGACATCGGGCCTACAAACGAACATGAGGAAGAGTGTTGTCATTCCTCTTCGCTGCTTGCAGCAGCAGGTTCAGGAGGTAAGGGAGATGCTCAGCAGGTTCGGTGGGAAGCTTCCCGTGCAAATACCTTGGCTTGCCATTATCACTGCGGAAGCAATCGGCCTCATAGCTGCAATACTTGGTGGATAGACTCTGGGCATGCTTACGAACCTGGCGGGCCTCGACATTACCTAAGAGTGGACGCCTTCTCCTAGTGATTTCCATCCTCAGTGCAATGCCTCTACACGTGATGATGGCTATGGAACTGCCTGCTAAAACAATCAACACTCTCAACAAGATCATATGTGGCTTCCTATGGTGTGGAAAGAATGAAGCAAGGGGCGGCAATTGTTCTATGTCGTGGTCAGCAGTGTGTGCGCCCAAATGGGCTGATGGTCTTGGAGTTACGGACTTACGGTGGATGAACATGTCCATGCAGGTCAGGTGGCCGTGCTTGCAGCGAGCCGAGGAAGGTAGATGCTGGCAGGAGTTCAGAATCTCGGTGCTGAAGGAGTCCATGCAATTATTTAAGGCGGCGACCAGAATGCAACTAGGTAACGGACGCAACACCCTCTTCTGGGAGGATCGGCGGTTGGATGGATATATCGCATCGAGGAGCTGGTCCCGATGGTTTATGCTAGCATGCCGCCAAGTTTGTGGCGGACTCGGACGATGGCTGAGGCCACCGAGGGCAGCACATGGGCAAGGGATATCGGGCCTGACCTGTAAATTGGCACAATTAAGGAATACCTAAGGTTGTGGACAAGAATCAGTGACGTTGAGCTCTAGGTGGCCCATCCCGATGTGGCTACTTGGTCCTGGGAGAGGGGCGGTGCTTGCTCAGTAAGATCGGCGTACGCGGCTAAGTTTGCGGGCCGTGAGATCGTCCCCACAGCAGACTTCTCGTGGAAATCTAGGGCACCATTGCTGTGCTGATTGTTCTCGTGGTTGGCCCTTCGCAACAGGTGTTGGACGTTTGACAGACTAGCCTGGAGAGGGCTACCGCACCAGGACTCATGCCCATTCTGCAACCAAGAGGAAGAAACTATCAACCACCTATTTCTAATGAGGAGGGAGGGAGGAGGTACCTCATTGGCAGTGGCGCGCCGGCGACGAGCGACAGTGACCGGCGGCTGGTGGCGCGCCGGCGGCGGCCGCGGGCGACGGCGACCAGAGAGTGCAAGAGTGAGAGTGTGTGGTGAGGGAGAGGAAACGGGTGGGACGGGGTATAGGGATAAGGTGGTCTTAATAGTAGCGTGGGACGCACAACAGGTGCTCCAGCTAACACATTAGTTGTAGCGAGTTTATGCAAACTGCGCTGCTACTAAAGGTAGACCCAGGGTGACTGTGTGGCCCACTTAGCAGTAGCGCCTTTTCCTAGAGCGGCGCTACTGCTACCAACATAGCAGTAGTGTCCTTTGTGGCCCTGCGCTACGGGTAAGTAGCAGTAGTGCGTATTTGTAACAAGCACTACTGATAATCCTCTGTGTATAAGCTTTTTCCTAGTAGTGACGCATACAGCCACTTCACGATGATTGATTAATCTAGGTAGATGTGCATGAGGAAGCACACTCAATTCATCACCGGTGGCACAGGACCGGCCAAAGGTAGAAAAGAAGGCATAATAAGTTCTTCTACTAATCTGAATTCCTGGAGTCAATATTTTGGTTCTTATTTATCATGCTCATTAGATCTAGAAACATCAAGGGCTCAATAAGTTCACTTGCAGATGAGACAGATTCAGGGTTTTAACACACTTATTTTTCAATCACGGTGATACATATATGCCATTCCTGATGCCAAAACATGCACATACTTTTCTTGATAGTACAAATCGAGACTTGGTTGCAGTAGAAGCAACAATGAAATTCAATTTTCCTGATTTCTTTTTTTTCAGGAATCTTATTCCTATTACCGGCTGTGAATTATCTTAATAGTGTGCAGTGCCACTTTTTCAGTGCTTGAAAGGAGTGGAAGACGGTCATTGTGTATACATATCCATGTTTATAATTTTGAATTATGATGGAGCATTGAATTCATTTGGAACATTAAATAACCAAGCTGCTATGTATGTTGCAGATATCCAAAATTAAGGGAGTGTAAATTATTGGCAGCACCATATGGTTACACAATATGATCATGCACGAGCGTGGTTATGCAATAGGAATAGAAAAGATGCAGCTCAGAGGAGAGTTCAGGTGTATGGTATCCCAGAATCTCCACTGTTGTAATTTTTGGAAAACAGAATAACAAAGTAAGTATTTGAGTTGTAGTAGTGCATGATCAAAATTCTACGGGAGATAAGTTATTCACTAAAAATGTAATATCTTAACTGTAGCACCTCCATATGGCCGGGTGCATAGTGTAAACATGTACTCCCTCTGTTCCATAATGTAGTGCCTATAGATTTTTATAAAAGTCAAACATTACAAACTTTGACCATATTTATAGCGAAAAGTAGGTACATCTAAAATACCAAATGCACATCATTGAATACATCATGAGTTATATTTTCGGAATGTACATGTTTGGTATTGTAGATGTAGGACAGTTTCTCTATACACTTGGTCAAAGTTGGCAAAGTTTGACTTTCACAAAAATCTATAAGCACTACATTGTGGAATGGAGGGAGTACGAGGTAGTGCACTAGCTAGGTATAGAAAAAGTGAAACTCAAACTTGAGTGCAAGTATATAGTTTTCCAGAGTTAGTCTCTTCACAAAAGTTTTTATGTTTGTAACATATAATAGTATTGTCATTTTGGAAAACAGAAAAATAAAAATTACTACTTTTGCGTTGTACTAGTGAAAGTGATTAAATTAAATCCCATTGTAGATTAATTGTTGACTAAAAAGGTAGCATCGTTACTTCGCGCATCCCCCTTTACTGATCCCTCTGTTTTTTTACCTGATGGAGACTCACATGGCGCCATATATATGTCGCGGCTTGCAGGTGCTATGCCCGATTTTTTGGTACGTTGAAGACACACATCTGGTTGCCATACTCAAGCCGTACATTCTGTTCATGACTGACTGATGCACCTTCAGAGATAAACAGTAACAGCTAGCAACAACAACGCCATTTTGTTCAGCGATGACATCATCTAGGTACTCCCACCTCAATAGGCACGCTAATTAGAACATCCGCAATCAGCTATGGCAAATGATGCCAAATTGCACAGGCTAATTAAACTATAATCCTAATCTAATTAAGACCATAACCAACAATGTACAGTTTTATCTCTGTAGCGGTTTATGGATGAAACTAGATCTCACATATTACACTACATGCACTCCCTCATGGCTATGAACAATTTTTATGTGCAGAATCTTATAGGTTGTATCAATATAAATCGAATCCTTTCTGATATAATTTCTTTCCACGATACTAATTGTTGTGGATGATTTTGTGACTAAAGTATCTAAAGGCAAAGTAATTAGAAATGGAACATGTCTCTCATTCGAAGTCCAATTATATTTTCGAAAAATATTTTGTAGCTGGCCACTTGCTACGGCTAGACATATATATGTCTAAATTGTGCATGTTATCTTCTAATAAAAGATATAAGAGAAAGATAGGAGTAATAGTATATCCACATACACGAGCAACTTCTGAATTTATAAATCTGATCTTAAGGCATTTTCAATACTTATATTTCGATGAAAGAAGTGATATATTGTTGTTTTGTGTGGCTACTATATCAGAAAAAGTTACGGAAATTGTGTTCTCTTTTCCCTTTAAAGAGTACATACTCAGCAAGATATTCATTTGAATTGGTATGGGCCTTCATATTATTCATGTTTTATGAAAAGCATGTATACTGTTTTTTCTTATAACCTTAATGCATATAAATAGGTTGGGCTTGATTAGTAGTTTTTGATTTTTAGAATGTAAATAGGTGAAAAGAAAATATGATGCATGGGGATATTAACGTAGAAGAAACATGCTGACGACACATTATATTTCTAAATGAAACTGTATCACCATATCGAGTGCAAACCTTATGCTCCCAAGCTTCAAATAGCCAAAAAAATTCAAACAAAAATTCCTTTTTTATCTCAGATGTAAACTTCGATACAAACAATGGACTACAAAATATCTGCATTTGCATGTTACATAAAAAAGACTAATGTGCCAATCTAAACTATAAAATAGTGGTTCATAAAATATGATACCTTCATTTGACTTTGTATTAAATTAACAAATAGCAGTACACTTCTACATGTACATTTTTTTCTCAAAGTTACTTTATAACACAAGCGTGATAATATCTTATTTGTGACACTGGGTTTTAGACATGCTAGAACATAAGACATGAAAGGAGGGGGTAGAACATTTTTCATGAAAGGAGGGAGTATATCGATCCTATTTAGAGTAAGCTATGCTAAAAAGAATTGAATAGCTTGCCCGCATGCGCTGGCCCAGTTATTGCATGAAGCTGTAATCCCGCAGACTAGTATACTCTCTCTCTCTCTCCTAAGCTGATTAGGGTCAGTTTGGTTCCAAATAAGTCACCAACTTATAAGTCGAAAAGTGAAAAAAGTGACTTATTTTGCCAAACGGACCGGCTTATAAGTCACCCCAACTTATAAGTCATAAGTTGCTCCACCCCAACTTAAAACTTATAAGTCACCCCCTTTTACGTGGGTCCCACCACCTGCATGATGTGGATTGGTGTGGGAAGGTGTGTCAGGTGACTTATAAGTCAGGTGACAACCAAATAGACGTGACTTATAAGTCACTGGTTTTAAGTCACCTGACTTATAAGTCAGGTGACTTACTGGAACCAAACAGGCCCTTACTCGGCACCTCTCCCTCGCATGATTTCTATAGCAAGCTACATGGGGACCGAGGCAGGAACAAATCCTTTTCACTTTTTGTATGGCCATCGAGGCAGAAGCCTTGTAAACTTGGTACGTCCGCACGGTGCCCAGCGGACCTAAAAATTCAGACGGAGGTGTGACATAATTGAAAAACCTTACACATCTAAATCACCTGATTAAGATTTTTTTTTCCACAAATTGTATCATTCCTACCACACGGTAGCCGATGTGCGTTGTTGCAATTATTCAGAATTGTATTATAATTATTTTTCAAAAAAATTAAAGCTAGTTTGAATGCAAGGAATATTAATAGAAGTTCAATTGTTTGGTCAAATAGACTAGCCCGTGCGGACGCACGGGTTGACGACTAGTATTTCTAATTTTCTTAAGATGGACGGGCGCGGCAAAGCACGCCTCTAGGATGTAGAGATAAGGCACAAAAGACACCAATAAACCATAGGTGTTACAAAGCTTTTTTCGTACATCACCTTACAGTAACAATCCCACTACTATTTGCTCAAAAAAAAATCCCACCAGTATTACGTACCAGGGTCTTTTATACTCGTATATATATATATATATATATATATATATATATATATATATATATATATATATATATATACATATATATATATATACATACATATATATATATATATACACATAACTTTCATGCATGCGCCAATACACATACGATTACAATCACAGAGGAAAGCCAACCACCAGATATACTTAAAAGTCGAAGTCGAAGTCGGGTTCCTGTACCGAACCGCCATCGTCTAGATTAATTGAGTTGAAGAGATCAGCTATCGCTTCTCCAGTATCTATCGCGTCACTGATATGCCCGCTGACAGACAATGTGCGCTGGAATTTACTCCTGGACGTCTGATCTCTCCCGCGACCATCATCCTCGTTCTTGCTGCAGGCATCCAGTGGATTCGCGCAGCATGGGTGGAGGCACAGCTTGCTGCTGTGGTAGTGGAATCCCAGCACGGCGTTGCCACAGGCGTCGCACACCAGCCTGCCGCCGTCCTTGGGACCCTGGAACCGGAGCTCCAACTCAACGTTCTTAAGCAACGGGTGTACAAGCTTGGTTCCTTTGTCCAAGGCGCACTGCTTGTGGAGGTCAAAGTCGCATGCATGGCACCTGTAACTCTCTCCCGCGCCACCCTCACGGCAGCCGTTGCACACGAAATTCCAGGAGTCAGACGCGTACAACGTCAGCATGTGTTCCCAGTGGGCGGAGTGGGAGATCAAGCCCGAGGAAGCCATGATCTTGGTCCCTTGGCCCCAGGCGCACTGCTTGTGGAGGTCAAATTTGCAGGCCCGGCACCTGTACCTCTCGCCCAACCCGCTCTTACCGCAGCCGTTGCACTCGAACTTCCAGTAGTCAGTCGCCTCCAGCGACAGCTTGTGCCCCCAATGGTCGGGGTGCGAGATTGAGCGTGGGAAAGCCATGATCTTGGTTCCTTCTTCCAAGGCGCACTGCTTGTGGAGGTCGAACCTGCAGGCCCGGCACCTGTACCTCTCGCCCGCGCCACTCTCACGGCAGCCGTTGCACACGAACTCCCAGTACTCGGTCGCCTCCAGTGATAGCCTGTGTCCCAAGTGGGCGGCGTGGGAGATCGAGGCTGGTAAAGCCATGCTCTTGTCCAAGGCGCAATGCTTGTGGAGGTCGAAGTCGCATGGATGGCACCTGTACCTCTCGCCCCCGCCGGGCTCACGGCAGCCGTCGCACCGGAAGCTTTTCCCTGTGTCCTGCAGCCATAGCTTCTCTCCCAAGTGAGCCAGGTGGAAGGTCGAGGCCGGCAAAGCCATGATCTTGCTTCCTTCCTCCAGGTGTACTACTCTAGATCAGCCCAGCCAGGTTCTCTGATAACTAAAAAACATATCATGAAACTAACTTCACAATAATAGATAGATCAATGCGTCCATCAGTGATGCAGAATGAAAAAAGTTCACAAGAATTGACCTAAAAGAAATGCAAACTAGGAAAAACCTAAAGGCTAACACCAATAAAAGAAGAACAAAGCCAAAGACCACTCGCAAAGACAAAGGCAAAACCCTACAACAACTAGTATATCATATATTCTCTACGATTTGTTTTGATCAACCAAAAACACTAGCATTTCATCTAGTATAGTCTAGATTTGGAAGTTCCAAGACATGATAACTTGATAAGTACAAAACTGCATAGCCGAAGGGCGGTGGCCGGGTGATTCATGGTTCCAAAAGTATTAATTCCCCAGAGAGCTGCGCACTAACCTGGAAGATGGTAGTAATCGACCGATCGATGCACTTCTCAGAAAATTAACATGCATCTAACAAGTGGGCGTACGAGAGGGGCACAAGAAGAGAAGAGACCTATCTGCTTTTATACAAGAAAAGGAATGAACACCTGGCAGGGTAAGATAAGGAATGGTTGGCTACAGATGACCGGTTGACTGGTTCAGACGTCAGTAAACCGCAACAGAACATCAGTTTCAGTTTCCTGTCGATCAACAAACCACATACATCTGGACTGGTATTAATCGGACGTAACACACACGTACATATATATCTGGCTGGTATTGCATGCGTGCATGCTAAGTATTTCGGTGATGGCGACTGGCCTCTTTGAGCCAGTGTGTATAGCCTAGTTGACTTGGACGAGAGAAAAGTACTAGTACTAGTAAACACAGACCACTTGCCTGTAGCCGTCCGGGGTGCCAAAACGGTAAGGCAAGGTCGGCTTGCCTCTGCTCCCTATGTCGTCGCATTCATGGTGGAAAACAAAAATGTGACACTTACAGATAGCATGCCACGGATTCCACCTGCGGACTCCTTTTTTTAGAACCACTCCTTGTATTTGTTCATTACCGAAAAAGGGTTTCCCCCGCTTTATAAATAAAGCACCAACACTTACATCCAAGTAACCGATACAAACGCACGCCACACAACCCAAGGCAAGATACAAGAATGCCGGGCACCGACACACAACTTCAACGACTACCAAGAATCAACAGAAATGAGCAAAAAGAACCGCTTGTAGCCGACGGAGACCACCATCAAGATGAGAGTTCGTCCGTGAAAAAGTGCAACGGACCACGCCGGACCGAGGGTTCCAAGACGATGCCTCCAAGAAGGGCACGACCACGGACCGTCGCCATCATCCGATCCAAAGATCAGGTTTTCACCCGGAACACGACGGGAGGAGTGAGAGCACCACGACGGAGCCTGCAGGGAGGAACACGACATCCGCGGACGCCGCCACCGTCGACACGTGTACGGACAGGTAAGTGATGAACCCCGGTGCTCCACCCTTCCGCTGCATCCCCGGTCGGCCAACCACCTGCAACCATGCCACCCAAGCGGCCGTGGTTGCACGCCCGCATCCGAGTCGCGCAGTCCGCCTACGACCCACGCGACTCCCGCCGCCAGGGCCGTCGCCCCGCCACCGGACCACCCCGAGAAGCCCCAAAGGTCACGTCTTGGACAAGATCCATGAGCCCAACCACCTCAGAACCGCCGGCGACCACGCCTCAAGGGGACCCGAGCCCAGATGGCCGGGGGAAGGGGGAGGAGGAGGAGCGGCCGATGGCCCAGATCCGCAAGAGAGCGCCGGCCACCGCCCGCTGCCGAGGAGGAGGGCGCACGGATCCGCCGAGCTGCATCCATGAGAGGCCACCGGGGAGGCCTTCCCGCGCCGAGCGCCGCCGTCCAGCCGCAGGGGCCCGGCTGGACAGGGGCCGCCCACCTCCGCCGCTGCCGCGCCGCCCCTCCACCTGAGAGCCACGGCGAGAAGGGCCGCCCGCGACCCGGTCGCCCACGACCCACAGCACCAGACGAGGCGCCGAGGCGCTGCTGCGAAGCAGCCGCCGCCGCCACCACCCGCCGGCCTGCACCACCACCATGCCGCCTGTCGCCCGACGCCACGCCGCGGTCGCTGGCCTACTCCGGAGCGCCGCCGCACCGCTACGCCCAGCACGAGCGCAGCATCCCCACCGGCGAGATCCGGCCCGCGCCGCACCCCCCACGCAAGGAGACGAGATGGCCCCGCCGCCGCCGGCGACGACCGGGCTTCGCCCGCTCGTGCCCCTTGGCGGCGGCGAGGGAGGAGAGAGAGAAGGGGAGGGTGGCGGCAGCGGCGCTAGGGTTGCCCCCCGGACGCCCGCGGGAGCGTCGCGGGAGGGGAGGGGAGGGGAGGGGAGGGGGACCGTATTTATTCATTCAAGTGGAACATCTCTGATTGAGTAGGGTCAATCAGGAAATCGGGGATAACATCCATATTACAAGCATTGTCTAAAAAAGCGAATGCCTAGCACATTGGTGAGCCACAAAATTGGCCTCCCAGCGCACAGAAACTAGATCAAATCCCTCAAAGGATAAGAGATCATCTCTCTACAAACTTGGCCTTCGACAGACCTCACTAGTAGAAAAAGGCTCATTTGTCCCGGTTCTAGAGGGCCTTTTGTCCCGGTTCTGGAATCGGGACTAAAGGGTCGTTACTAAAGCCCCCCCTCCCCCTTTAGTCCCGGTTCTTATACGAACCGGGACTAAAGGCCCTCCACATGGCCGCTGACCATCTAACTTCCCGGCCGGTCACCATCCTCTCACTACTCCAGCCTGAGCATGCTTAACTTCCAGGTTCTATTCCCCCTCGTTTCCAAGTCTGCACTCACTAGTACAGAACCGGCCTTTAGTGCCGGTTCGTGACGGCCTTTAGTGCCGGTTCGCCAACCGGCACTAAAGAGTGGGGACTAAAGGCCCCCCCCTTTAGTATCGGTTCGTCACGAACCGGCGCTAAAGTGCCACCACATGGCATGAGCAAGGCCCGTTTGCGTGTAGGGCATTAGTACCGGTTGGTAACACCAACCGGTACTAAATGTTTGGGAGTTTTTTTAATTTTTCTTTAATTTTGTGTTTTTAATTTAATTTAGTGATTGTTTTACATTATAATGAGTTGTTAAATCATTAGGTGAAAGTACCGCGGATCACTTTCGACTGGATGCATTGGATATCTAGCTACTAGCTAGCTAGCTAAGTGATCAAGTATATGCCATATCCATATTATACTTGATCAACTATACTATATACGGATATGGCATATACTTGATCACTTAGGTAGGATCCATCCAGCTGAAACTAATCTGCGGTTTCTTTCATTAAATGATATAATAACTCATCATCATCATCATATTAATTAATCATCATAGTCATGCATTACCGCTAGCTATCTAATCACCACTAGCACTACTAGCTTAAAGAAGAAACATTCACTTGTACCCAGAAGAAAAAATATCATCGAGTTCAACATGATTGTCATGATATTATAAGCGTTCATATATAACACCACAAAAGCAAATCGATCACTTAAGTTCAGAACGAAGAACACGGACATGAAAGGACAAGTACTAAGAGCAGCATGAACTAGCTAAATCACTCCTGCTAGCTACTCTCTCTCTGGTAAAATAGCATAGAACATGTATAGCTCTCCTGATTGATCATACTGGAGCATGCAGATGAACGTGTCTCCTAATCATTGGCTGCGCTTCTCATTGCTGCCCCCTAGTACTTCTCTGCGATCGTTAACAATTTTCCTCCAATCTTTCACTATTAAACATTCATCGCTTCTAGAAATCCTGAATGCATTAATGTGCAATGCAGGATATCTTGGCCGTAAGCTAACAATTGACATGTGACCTTTAGTCTCGATCCCCTGAGGCACAACTGTCATCGGGAGTCCCTGTTGAAGAACATCGTATAGTACTTAATTAATATACTTAGCAATGAAAGTTTAGCAAAAAAAATATGTATACAAAATATGCACTGAGGACAAATAGTAAATATCTTACCATCATTCCTAAATAGATGTGACCGTAGTTCAATACCATCACTGTTGGTCGCACGTTTTGAGTACTAACATTTCTAAGTGCAGGAAGAAAATTTGTCTTGACAGTATGAAGATCCTCAAGCCCTGAAACATAATGACTTATCTCCTCGCTGTTTAGTTCAGCTCCGGGACAGTAGTAGGTCATGTCTACCAAGCGCCGGACATGTTTGGTTGAATGGAGATAAGCTGTCAATAGAAATTAGTTGTCAATTATTTTTGAATAAGCAATATCAAAGACAAAAAATATAGTTGAGAAGAACTCACATAATGGTAGAACTGGAGGCGTCTGCACATCGACCCATATGTCTCTATTACCTTCAATATCATCTTCCGGACGAATATCAAAGGTGATAATCATACCAGGCTCAAATGCATAAGCCTTGCATAGTGCTTGCCAAGTTTTGCATTCAAAATAGGTGTACGTGTGTGCATTGTATACTTTGACGTTGAAAGTATAACCATCATGCTCAGTTTTCAGGTAAACTCTCTTTACCTCCATAGTGTCCATATCTTTGAAACCTATCTTATCCAAGACAAAAATTCTTGCATGGCAGGGGATGCGCTAGTAGAATAGTGAAAATTAAAAATTATAAGTCAGGCAAATGAAGCATATATAAGTCATGTTCAATTACGAAAACAGACTTGTCATTGTGACTTACTGTATCGAATTCGAAGGTCTCATCCAGCTTGATGCTGAATTGCCTACCATCAACAAGGAAATTTCTGTCGCACTAGCCGCGCTGGTCTTCACAGTATTCGCACATAATGAAAAATTTTCCGTCGTCAGACGACATTTCCTATGTTCATATTAGGCGAAACATTAAACATTTACTAATTCAATTAATTCAACTACTTCTATTAATTCAACTAAGCATTTACTAAAAATAAACTAGTTATATTAATTCAATTAGTTCAACTAAGCATTTACTAAAAATAAACTAGTTCTATATATTAATTCAACTAGTTCAACTAAACATTTACTAAAAATAAACTAGTTATACTAATTCAATTAGTTCAACTAAGCATTTACTAAAAATAAACTAGTTCTATATATTAATTCAACTAGTTCAACTAAGCATTTACTAAAAATAAACTAGTTATATATATTAATTCAACTAGTTCAACTAAGCATTTACTAAAAATATACTAGTTATATTAATTCAATTAGTTCAACTAAGCATTTACTAAAAATAAACTAGTTATATTAATTCAATTAGTTCAACTAAACATTTACTAAAAATAAACTAGTTTGATCTATATATATTAATTTAACTAGTTCAACTAAACATTAACATTTCTAATTCATCTAACATTAACATTTCTAACATTCTAAAAATAAACTAGATAGTTCTAATTCATCTAAACTTTAGAAAACAGAAAATAAGTAAAAAAATGTGTGTGTGTGTGTAGTGTGTGTATGTGTGTACGTACATGTGTAGTGTACGTGTAGTGTGTGTGTGTGTGTGTTTGTGTGTGTCTGTGTGTATGTGTGTGTGTGTGTGCGTATGTGTGTGTGTGTAGTGTGTGTGTGTGTGTGTATGCGTGTGTGTGTGTGTGGAGCGGGCCGGCTGCGTACGTACGGGCGATGGGGGCGGCGACGGCGGGCGGCGGGGGCCGGGGACGGCGACGAGACGGGCGGCAGCGGCTGGGGACTGCGACGAGACGGGCGGCGGGGGACGGCGCGCGACGAGACGGGCGCGGCGGGGGCGGCGACGACGACGGGCGGCGGGGGGACGCGCGGCGACGACGACAACGGGCGCCGGGGGCGCGAGGGCGCCGAGGACGGCGAGGACGTGCGGCGGGGGGCGACGGCATGGCAGCGCGGCGGCGTCGGCATCGTCGGCGGAGAGATCGAGACTCGCGCGAGAAGTGGAACGAAGTGACGACGATAACTGAATTTTCGTAAGTGTAGTTTATATAGGGGGAGCCTTTAGTATCGGTTGGAGCCACCAACCGGTACTAAAGGCCAATTTTGGCCAGACCAAGCGGCGGGAAACGAGGG